>JAJPUD010005627.1:138398-153176 GCA_023553655.1 Myrmecobius fasciatus | reverse complement strand
TTTCCATTACAAATTTTACCCCCAGTCCCCTCCCCTCCCCTAGATTGCAGGAAGTCCGCTACATGTTAATAATGTTGAAATACTTTTTTTTAGATCTTATTTTACCACTTTTTCCCTCTTTTCCCCAGTATGACAACCTTTCCCCCTCTGGTTTTCTTTTTCATATTATCAAAGTAATATCTAGTTAATTATACCCTCAAACTTTAAGAATCCCCATAGTAGAAATAAAGTTCCCAAGAGTCCTTTCCTTTTACCTTTTTATGGTTCTCTTGAGTTCTGTGTTTGGAGGTCAAATTTTTTGTTCAGATCTGGTCTTTTCATTAGAAATAGGTGAAATTCACCTATATCATTGAATGACCATCTTCTTCCCTGGAGCATAATGCTCATTCTAGCTGGATAGGTTATTTTTGGTTGTAATCCAAGTTCCTTTGCCTTTCGGAATATCTGGTTCCAGGCCCTTCGATCCTTCAATGTGGAGGCTGACAGATCGTGTGTGATTCTAATTATTGATCCTCGGTATTTGAATTGTTTCTTTCTAGCTGCTAGCAGAATCTTTTCCTTAGTGCTGTAGTCCTGAAATTTAGCCATGATATTCCTTAGGTTTTTAATTTTGGGGTCTCTTTCAGGAGGTGATGGGTGAATTCTTTTGATTACTTTCCCTTCTGATTCTAAAAATTCTTTCAATGGTGATTTTGCCTTCTGATTCTACAATCTCAGGGCAGTTTTCTTTCAGGATTTCCTGGAAGATAGTGTTTAGATTCTTTTTTTCATCATGGCTTTTAGGAAGTCCAATAATCCTAAGATTGTCTCTCCTAGATCCATTTTCCAAGTCAGTTGTTTTCCTAGGAGATATTTCATATTTTCTTCTAATTTTTCATTTTTTTTGTTTTTTGTTTGACTTATTCTTGAAGTCTTATTGAGTCATTCACTTGCATTTGTTCAATTCTTATTTTTAAAGTGTTGTTTTCTTCAGTTACATTTTTAAGCTCCTTTTGTAACTGGCCAATTGAATTTTTTTGTTCATTGCACTCTTTTTCCACTTCACTAATTTTATTTTTCAATAAATTGGTGTCTTTTTCATATCTCTTTTGCAGATGCCCTTTTAATTTAAACAATATCTTTGTAATATAGATCTTATATTGCTGGATGAAAGGATATGTATGGTTTTACAATCCTTTTAACATTGTTCCAAATTCTCTGCAGAGTGCAATTAGATTAGGTCACAACTCCACTAAGTGTATATTACTGCCATAATATTTCCACTTCCCCTTCAACATCTGTGACTTCTTTATCTCTCATATTAGCTGATCTGAAATCAGAATTTTCCCTCAGAAATTTTCAATTTGCATTTTTCAAATCGATAGTGACTATTTTTGTATGTCTATAGATAACTTTGATTTCTTCTTTTGACAAGTATTTGTTCATATCCTTTGATGCTTTATCAATTGAGGAATGACCCTTTTATGATTTGATTTAGATCTGTATATCTTTAAGAAATGAGAATTTGTAAGAGAAACTTGCTGCTAAATTTATTCTGTTTTCTGCTTTCCTTCTAATCATGATTGCATAGATTTTGTTTATGCCATTTATAAATTTAATGTAATCAGTTATCAATTCATATATTTAATCTTTGTCTCTTGTTTGCTCATAAATTGTTCCTTTATAAATAGATCTGACAAGTAGAATGCTTGTCAGATGCTTTTTTAATTTGCTTATGATATAATCCTTTATGTCTAAATTATTTACTCATATTGATCTGATTTTATGACTTTATAATATGTGATAATAAACCTAATTCTGTCAAAATTCTTTACAGTTTTTTGACTTTTTGTCAAATAGTATTTATTCCCAAAGTTTGGGTTTTTGCATTTATGAAACGCTATGTTAATATAATCATTTAGTATTCTGTGTTGATTACTTAATCTATTTCACTAGTGCACCACTTTTATTTCCTAGACAGTACTAGATTGTGTTGTTGATTTCCATTTTTAATACATTTTAATACAGTTTGAGATCTGGTATTATTGGTCAATCTTCTTTCATATTTTTCTCATTAATTCCCTTGATATTCTTAAGTTTTTGTTCTTCTATATGAATTTTGTTATTATTTGGGAGCTCTATAAATATTTTAAAAATTAATTTGGAGGGGCAACTAGGTGGTACAGTAGATAGAGCACCAGCCCTGAAGTCAGGAAGACCTGAGTTCAAATGTGGCCTCAGACACTTAATGCTTCCTAGCTGTGTGACCTTGGGCAAGTCATTTAACCCCAATTGCCTCAGGGGGAAAAAAGCAAAAAAAAATTGGCATGGAATGAGTAAACAAATTGATCCAGTTTGAAGAATCATTTCAATTATATTGACACAACCAATGAATGAACAATTTTATGTCTCCAGTTCTCCAAATCTGATTTTATTTGTGTGAAGTATTTTGTATTAGTATTCATATAGTTCCTGAATTTGTCTTGGTAGGTAGACTCTCATTTATTATATATTGCCTACTGTTCTTTTAAATAGAATTTCTCTATCGCTTGCCTATGCATTTTGTTGGAGTTATATAGGAATGCTGATAATTTATATGGATTTTTTTTAATATCCTGCAACTTTGCTAAAGTTTATTATTCAACTAGTTTTTTAGTTGATTTTTAGGATTTTATAAATATCATCTTTAAGGAGTGATAATTTTTTGTCCTCATTTTTATTCTACTTTATTTTTCTTCTTGAAATGCTATAGCTAGTATTTTTATTACATTAATTAATTAGAATGATATTTATGGGCATTCTGTTTTTCCAGTGATCTTAATGGGAAAGATTCTATCTTATGCTTATTATAGACAATGTTTAGTGATGGTTTTAGATAGATACTACTAATTAATTTAAAGAAAGCAAAAAATATTTCTCCGCTTTCCATAGGAATGAAAGTAGTATGTTATGAAGGTTTTTTACATTTTTTGAAATAATAATTTCATACATTTTTTATTGATATCATTAATTTTGATAGTTTTCATAATATTGTATCAGCTCTGTAGTCCTGGAATAAGTCTCATGTGTGTTTTAATGTGTGATCTTTATGATATACTGCTATAATATCTTTGTTACTATTTTATTTAAAAATTTGGCATCAATACTCATTAGGGAAATTTGTCTATGGATTTCTTTCTGTTTTTGCTTTTTCCTGGTTTAGGAATCACTGGCATAATTATAGCATAAGAAGAATGTTGTAGGACTCCTTCTTTGTTTATTTTTCCAGATAATTTATTGTAGTATTGAAATTATTTTTTTCTTAAATGTTTGGTAGAATTCACATGTGCATCTCTCTTGTCCTGAGGATTTTTTCTTAGGAGGTTCAGTGATGAGTTGTTTAATTTCATATTCTGAGATTAGATTATTTAACTATTCTATTTTCTGTTATCCTGGGCAATTTACATTTTTGTAAATATTCATCCATTTTTGCTTAAATTGTTAAATTCATTGGCACGAAATAAAGTAAAATAGCTTCCAGTAATTTTCATCTTCACTGATGATGAATGAAGCTTTTCATTTTTGATGAGAATAATTTGGTTTTGTTCTTTTAAAAATCAAATTAGCCAATTGTTTATTATTTTCATAAAATCTTTCAGTTTTATTGATTTATTCAGTGGTTTTTTAATCTTCATTTTTATTAATTTCTCTGGTAGTTTTTTTGGATTTGCAATTTACCTAATTTACTAATCTGCTATTTATTTATTAATTAAAACATTTAGAGATATAAAATTTTCCCCAACTACTGCTTTGGTTGTATCTTATAAATTTTGTAATGTTGCCATTCCTCTTAATGAAACACTGTTTTGTTTACTTATTATTTATTACTTATTTTTAATCCACTCACTCTTTAAGATTGCATTATTTATTTTCCAATTAGCCCATGTTTCTATATACCTTTATTAAATGTAATTTTATTCTATTATAGAATAAAATGCATTTAATATTTCTGTAATTTTCTGTAAATGTGAGGTTTTGATAACCTAAAATTTGATCAGTTTTTGATTAGGGGCCATGTACTATTGGGGGAGAATAGTATGTTCCTTTTTATTCCCATTCAGTTTTCTACAGAAGCCTCTTATATCAACTTTTCTAAACTTTTCCTTATCATTTTATATATTTTTTGCTTAGATTTATTTACTTCTGAGAGATGAAGTTGAGGTACCTCATTATTGAAATTTTACTTTCTATTTCCTTCTGTAACTCATTAAACTTTTCCTTTAAGATTTTGAATTCTATATCACTTAGTTCATACATAACTGGTATTGTTATGACTTCCTTGTTTATGGTACCTTTTAGCAAGATGCAGTTTCCTTGCTTATCTATTTTAATTAGATTGAAATTTTTTCTGTGATCATGATTAATATCTATGTAATTTTTTTAATATGAAATGAAATATAATGGATTCTGCTCCAACATCTTATTTTTACTCTGTGTGTATCTCTCTGATTCAAATATATTTCTTGTGAACAAACTACTGTTGGATTCTAGATTTTGCTTATTCTCTTTTTTTAATCCACTTTACTATCTACTTCTGTTCTATGCATGAGTTCATCTCATTAATATTCATAGTTAGAATTACTGTATATTTAACTCCATCCTATTCCTCCTCTGTTTATTTCTTATCTCCCTCTCTCCCCCTCTCCCCCTTTCTTGCTTTCTTTCTGTCTCTCTTTTTCTCTCTGTTACTATCTCTGTCTCTTTGTTTCCCTGTCTCTGTCTCTATCTCTGTGTGTCTTTGTGTCTCTGTGTAATTTTCTTCTTTCAAATTCTATTTTCTTTTTGATCATTTTCTCCCTTAATCTGTTCTTCCTTCTATTCCCCTTTATTAACCCGTTCTCTTCTACTTTCCTACAGAGCAAGAAAGATTTATATAATTCTTTATTCTCTGTGGGTTGAGAGCCCCAGAAGTTGCTGCTGCTGCTTATGCTGCTCTGCCTCCAAGGTCTGGCTCTGTCTTGCCCCTTTCTCCCCTCAGGCTCGCACTTTGTGGAATGCACTGTGATCCATGTTTGGACAACACTTTATTAAGCTAGACCTTTTTTGGTCAATCTTTTAAGTTATTCTGAGATGCAAATTTGTTTCACCTCAAACTATTTTTTTTTGGTTCTGTTGCTCCAGAATTAAATTTGAGATATTATTTTAAGTTGCTTGAAAAGGAATATGTAAGAATTCAGGTGAAACCCTGCTTTAATACCACTTTGGCTCTATGTCTCTTTCAAACATTTGAGAAATATATTTATATACAATTAATATAATACTTTTAAATTATTCTTCTAATAATAACTTACAGTTTTTATACCTTTCCCCTAATTCTTCTATTTTCCCTTCTATGAGTCTTTCCCTTTCTTTTTCTTCATTCCCTCCCCCTTCCCTATGAAGTGGGACAAGTTTCTCTGTGAAACCAAACATAACTGATATGATATTCTTTCTTAAAGCCAAATCTGATGAGAGTAAAATTCACACAAATGCTCATCCCCCTTCCTTCTTTCCCTCAATTATAATAGGTTTTCTTTGCCTGTTCATGAGATGTAATTTCTCTTATTTTACCTCCTTTTTACTCTTTTTCCAGTATGATCCCCTTTCTATCTCTAGTTTCTTTTTTGTATTATCAAAATAAAATCAAATTATACCCACATTCTTTAAGTATACCCATAATAGAAATATAGTTCTTAAGAGATCTTCCTTGTTTACCATTTTATGCTTCCCTTCAGTTCTGTGTTTGGAAGTCAGATTTTTTGTTCAGATCTGGTCTTTTCGTTAGAAATAGGTGAAATTTGTCTATATCATTAAATGTCCATTTTCTTCCTTGAAAGATAATGATCATTTTAGCTAGATAGTTTATTCTTGGCTGTAATCCAAGTTCCTTTGCTTTTCAGAATATCTGATTCCAGGCCCTTCGATCTTTTAAGTGGAAGCTAATAGATCTTGGGTGATCCTCATTGTGGCTCTTCACTATTTGAATTGTTTCTTTCTGGCTGCTTGAAATATCTTTTTCTTGGTGCAATAGTTCTGAAGTTTAGCCATGATATTCCTTGGGGATTTAATTTTGGGGTCTCTTTCAGGAGGTGATTGGTGAATTCTCTTGCTTACTTTCCCTTCTGATTCTAAAACATCAGGGAAGTTTTCTTTCATGATTTCCTGTAAAATGGTGTCTAGATTCCTTTTTTTCATCATGGCTTTCAGGAAGTCCAATAATCCTTAAATCGTCTGTCCTAGATCTATTTTCCAGGTCAGTTGTTTTTCCTAGGAGATATTTCACATTTTCTTCTATTTTATCATTTTTTTTTGTTTTTGTTTAACTGATTTTTGAAGTCTTATTGAGTATTCACTTCCATTTCTTCAATTCTAAGTTTTAGTGTATTATTTTCTTCAGTTACCTTTTTAAAGCTCCTTTTGTAATTGGCCAATTGAATTCTTTTTGTTCATTGCATACTTTTCATCAATTTTGTTTTTCAATGAATTGGTTTTTTTTTTCATACCTCTTTTGTAGGGCATTGTGTGCCTTTTCCATTCCTTCTTACAATGATCTCATTTCATTTCCCCATTTTTCTTCTAACTGTCTTTTGAGATTCTTTATGCAATTTTCCAGGAAAGCCTCCTTGTGAAATGGGGGCCAGCTCATGTCTCCCTTTGTGGCTTCCTCTGGAGTTGCTTAACCTTTAGGCATCTCAGGCTCTGAGGTTTGTTCTTCTCTCTCTCCATAAAAGCTGTCTACAATGAGTTTTTTTCTGTTATTTATTCATTTTTTAAGGCTTGAGGTATGTTCAAAGCAAAGGAGCAACAACTGCTTTAATTTGCCCTGGGGAAGTTCAGCTGATTGATTTCCAGTGACGGGTAATGGCAGCTAGATCAGGTGTTCTTCCCAGACTCAGCTATTTACAATTTACCTTTATGAAAGGCAAATCTGCCAAAACACCTGCTTGCAACCAGAGCAGAGTGGCCTAAGAGACTCACAGAAACTTTCAGGTGCTTAGAAACTGCCCCGTTCTGAGTCCTGGCCCTGGCTTCCTGCCCTGTCTCCCTGCACTGCTATCTGGGCTTGGCAGACTGTCCTCCTGCCTGTTTGAAACAGACCTATTCTGAAGTTCTTCCAAGGTAACTTCTTCTGGGAATGTCTTGTACTCCAAATATTTGGTGGTGCTTTGACTCCAAAATCAGTTTAGAGGCATAATCTTCTTTTGATTGGAGAGAAGGTAAGAAGAGGTCACAGAGCATCCTGTCTGCTCTCTGCCATCTTGGCTTTGCCCCCTATAATGCCATATTTTAAAGAGAAACATAGCTTTGTTACACTTATTTTTAGACTAACTTGAATTTTTAAAAAAAAGTGTTAGCAAGCTAAAGTTTCTCAGCACTTGGTTTGAAAGATAGAATTTAAATAGTGAAATTAAAGCAGTGTACTCTGGGAAAATGAGCATTGGCCTTGGAAAGAGCTTTAGAGCTTTGAATGATGGTTCTGATCTCTCTAAAGTCTTTGACACTGTCAATCTCCTTTTCCTTGATAGTCTTTTTCTCTTGGTCAGTATTCTCTTCTGGTTCTCTTTGTAAACTGATTTTTCCTTAGCTTCTTTTCTTGGATATTTATCCAAGTCATACCCTCTAATATCAGGGGTCCTTTGGGATTTTGTCCTGGGTCCTACTTTCTTTTCTATAGATACTATTTCACTTGATGATCTTGTTATTTTCCATGATTTCAAATATCCTCTCTATATTAATGATTCTCAGGTCTACTTGTTCATCAATAACATATTACTTAATATTCAGATTTGAAGATCCAACTCCCTGTTGACATCTAAAAAAGAATCTTTTATAGAAGTTTTAAACTCAACATTTCCCAAATTGAACTTATTCATGTTCCCACTAAATCCTCCCCTTTTCCTTAGTTTCCTATGATTATTGAAAGTACCTCACTCTTTTTATCACTTGGTCTCCCAAATATGGTCTTTGCTTATCTTCTTCACTGTCTCTAATCCACCCTCCCCCACAACACCTTAATTATTATATACTGCCAAACTTTGTCAATTTTATTTTTATAATGTCTTTCATGTATTTCTCTCAGCTTCTTTCTATTGACACCCTGGAGCAGGCCCTCATAACCTCATCCTTGGACTATTGCAATAATCTTTTGATCTGTCTTTGTTACTCAGGAATCTCTCCACTTAAGTCTGTTCTCAATTCATAATTAATTTGACTTTGCTAAAAACAGTTTTCATTGTATCAATAACCTCTTCTTCACTCTACCCACTGCACCCAATAAACTACAAATGCTCTATCACTTTCACTATCAAACATCAAATCCTCTGACTTTCAAAGGCCTTTTTAAGAGGCTCTCACATCTTTTCAGTTTTCTTATACTTGGCCAACTTCTCCCTAGCACTACTCTGTGATTCAGTAACACTAGTCTAATTATTGTTTTTTCCATAAGATTCAGTCTCTATGCTGTATTTTCACTGACTATTCCTCGTGCCTAGAACTATCTCTTTTCATCTTCCTGAATTCATTGAAGGCTAAACTAAAATCCCATATTCTAGAAGTTTATTCTTATTTTCCTTAATGTGAATACCTTTTCTATCATATATTATGCATTCCTCTTGTTTTTATGTGATTTTTGGAATGTTATATCTCCCATTTAGACTGTGAGATTCTTGAAAACAGAAGCTTTTTTTTTGCTTTTCTAATCTCAATATTTAATATTAGGACTAGCTGTCTGTAACATATTAGTGTTCAAAGAATTAGATTTAACAGATTTTGTAAGAAAGATTTTAAAAATTCAGTTTCCTTTAAAAATGGCCTCAATCTATTATAGAGTGATTTGCACTCCATGATAATTTAAAATAACTGCATATATTCCAAATTTCCATTATGCAATATATCATAAACAATATATTTCTGTTTTTCTCTGAATTTATCACTCTGAACATTCAGAACCTTTTCTTCTAAGATCTACATACTGCCAGTTAACAAAGTGAACATCACAACATTTATTGCTGCCAGCATTTTTCTATGAAGGTTAAATGGATGACATGTTCTGCATACTGTAGAATTATTTATGCAATATACAAAAACCTCCAAAAGTTCAGAAATATAATTACATATTTTACATTACTTAGGATTAAAAAGATGTTAACAAAGAATTGAAATTATAGATTTGTCTTAAAAAGGGAATTATTTTAAAAATTCTAAAAGACAAATTATCCAATCTTCAAATTCCCCATGAATACAAGGATATGTTAATGAGATACATAAGGATGTCCAGAATAATAAAACTGAAACACTAAAAAATTCTGAAATACATTTTGAATGATCAGAAATAATCATTTACTCTTACTGTAGTTGCAAATATATAAAATATTTTATCTCCAAAATTGGAAACATATGTATATTATGTTTATATTACATAAATTTCTGCTTTCTTTTATTTCTCTCCATATTATGTGTATGTATATGCGTATATATACACATATATGTAAGTATATATGTATATATATATATATACACATAAATACATACATATACTCATTATGCTAGCTAAATTTTTTTGTGACAATCCTAAATAAATGGGATTTTAGGGTGCTACAGTACCTATGTGGACAATAAGTTGAGTCCAATAAATAATAAGAGAAGGATAGACTGACTTTGAGGAACTGCAGTTTTTTGTTCTATTGTGATCCCACTTTCTCCTTTTAAACTACAATATAAACTATATCTTTAAGCTACAATAATCTTTTGGTAATGCTACATTGCTTTATATCATGGAATTAAATTCCATCATTTATGAAGAATTAAATTTGAGCATCATCCAAATTTCAATGGAGAAGCTTATAGGAAATATTAATGAACTTTTATCCTACTGAAAGATTGTTTAGGAGAAGTTGTTTAAATTATGTCATCAGCAAAGAAGGTAGCCCTTCTCTCAACAGTGTGATAATTATATAGTGAGAATGAGGAAGTACCATGGACTTATGGTATGCACTTCTTAGACTATTGTACGTGGGAGCAACATGCACTTCATGCAAATTAGTTTTCCTTTATATGACAAGGAATTTATCCTTGAAACTTGATTAATTCATGGAACTAATGTATAAATTATTGGTACTGCTTATTGATTACCAAAACAGAAAATCCAGGTGCATAAAGAGGTGGAATACTACAAGCTTGGTGATTACTTCTTATAAGACACAACACAATGCCAAATGCAGAACCTGGGAATCTTGGTCCAAACGTATCAGTGTTTTAGGCCTTTATTGAATATCTTTTGCATGCCATGATAAAGTAACTTCTTTTTTATTAATTGCAAAATGGTCCTTTGTTATCTCTTCTTAGATTTTAAACCTGAGCCTGAACAAAAAGGTTCATCTGAATCATTTAGTCAAATCTAGATTAGAACAGTATCTCTTGTAATCAAAAAGACTAGAAGAAGGCCTTAGGTGGTATGGGCCTAGGGTCTGGAAAACCTGAATTCATATTTGACCTCAGACACTTACTAGTTCTATGGTTTTGGGCAAATCACTTAATCTCTACCTACTTTAGTTTCTAAAACTGTAAAGTGGGAATAATAATAATAGTAATAATATTAATAATAATAATATCACCTAACTCTCAGGGGTTCTTGTGAGTTATTATCAAATCAGATAATATTTATAAATCACTTAGCAAAGGCCTAAGAGATAGTAGACACTTAAGAAATTATTATCTTCTTTTCTTTTCCTTCTGCAGTACATTATTAAGTGAATACTCTGTGGAAGATTTATCCATGGACAAGACTTTTTTTCCTGATTGGCACAAATGGTTAGTTACTATCTGCCTCAGTAGACAGTATACTTACAATGAGATTATAAAGGAGTAAAAGTACTTTTACTAAAGTAAAGAAGTATAGGATTTAAAAAAATATATACTATATTATTGTAATTATGGTACTTAAAAATTTAATGTCCTGTGTTTGATTTGGCTAAAATTAGATTACCTGTGTGATTAAAAATAGGAATAAAACTGATTCTCCTATTGTAAGGATAATGGAACAGATGCTCAACTTCATGTGACTGAAATCTTGTTTCTAATAAGATAAAATATGTAATCAAAGACCAAATATATTTCCACAGAGGATACTCACATACATTCAAAAGAAGTCAAGAAATCAGGCCTGTAATCCTTTGTCAGTCTTTAAAACATTGTTTAGATATTTGAGGGACCGATTTTGTTTTTAAATATAAGCAATATTTCAGCTCTCTCCATTTTTCCCTCATTTCTTTGATGTGTTTTTTGATCCTGCTGCTAAAGGTGAGGGCAAAATTTAGTTTTGGACAGCACAGAGAACAGAGGAATTATTAAGTAGGGCTCTGAACTATTCACCCCTGACCCTGCTAGCTGAAATTGGACCTGAAAGATAGCAGGAAGCAAGAAGATTGCATTGAAAGCTGCTTCTAAGTTGGGCCTGAAAAAAAGAGATAAAGAAAATGCTGAAATTTGAGGAAAGCCTTTAATTTTTATTAAAGAAAGCAGTTGTGTTGGTCCTACATAACCAGAAGAAAAATTCTTATCATACATCCTGACATGAGGGTACATAGGACTAGTCATTTTGAGAAATAACTCTTGTGCTTTCATTCATACATTAAAACTTTGACACATTGTTTCATGGTTCTGGACTAGAACTTCTGTTTTTATAAGTCAGATACAGCATTTATTAACTGAGATTTAAGAGTATAGTAAAGTGAGGAAGTGATTTTGCATTTTTATTTTAAAAGACTATTTCCAGGTTTTATTCTAAGTAATACAATAGTAACATAACTGAAAACAAAGGTTGCTCAGTCATTTACTAAAAGTGATAGGGGATAATTGGCACATCAAACATTCATTCTCCCAGTATATTGCAACTTTCAGACAACTAGAAGGTACTTTTGGAGGACTGGAGGATTTATGAATAATACAGCTTAAAATCACAAAGAATGAGAATACATGGTAAGATAATAGTTATAATTCTTATTAGTTGGAGGACACCCACATGGATTATATCATGAACCCATCAAAATCATCTTGCAACTAGCTAGAATATTATTATTATGGAATTAATGGAAAATTATTAAATCTGTGTAATAAGAATACCTTTATAAATGCACTTGACATGAATTAAATTTTTTCTAACCCCATCCTTAAAGAAGGCAACATTGAGTTAAACGTCCCCCCACACTTTGTTTTCCTATAGACTGATATGCCTGTTGATGTCTGTTTCAGGGAGAAGTTTGAGATCCTTAAAGGATTATAAAATTTCTCAAAGCCATTCCAATCTATTTTCCTTCTCTTCAACTCTGGGCTGTTCTTTGTCTCTTTGAAATAATATCCCAAGGTTGAACCCGATGGATTATTTAGGCAATGCCATTTCAGAATATTGACAATGGGATTTCTTTGTATAATTCTCCCTCAGTTTAAATATTCAAAATGAATATTTTTGAATTTTTGTATATCTAATTTAGGAAACTTCATGGAGTTCTGGGATGGAAAATAGTGTCACACTCATATAATAACAGAAACATCTGAAGGTTCTCACAAGCTATAGAGGATCTTTCTTTAGTTTGAAGGTCCAACAATGTCACTCCCCTATTCAGGCAATTCCAGGGTCTCATATCACTTCCATAATCAAAGAGAAAATGTCTATCATTCCAAACCTTTCATAACAGAGCTCTTTCCCACCTTCCAATCATCTTAAAGTTTGCTCCTTATGATGTAGTCTTGATCTAGTTATACCAATCTGGCTGTTTCATGAACAAGACACTCAATCCCTTGGCTCCAGACTTTTCTCTGATTATCTCCTTTACCTAAAATGTTTTCTATCCTAAACTTTACCAACTTGATTTGCTGATTTTTGTAAAGTCTCAATTAAAATTCTATCTTTTATATGAAGTCTTTTCCAACTCCTCTTAATTCTAGTGCCTCCTCTGTGTTAATTTTTTCCTCCCTATTAGATCAAATGTTCCTTGAGACTTGAGGCTATATTCTATCACTTATATCCTCAGCACGTAAGACATTGACTAGCACATAGCAAATATTTAATAAATATTGAATGATTGATTTTGGGCTGTTAGATGAACATCCTCCATGATGGTGGGGAAGAAATATGTCATAAAAGAATAAAAGGTATGTATCACTGGTACATGATACTAGCATTATTAATAGGCTTTGGTAGGTCAAACCTCCAGTAATGAAAGGAAATGCAACAACATATATAAAATGAATATGGCATGAAAGATTGATTTAAGAAAGTAGGTGTCTTTCCATATATATACTTATTTCAGCATATGTAAAAGTGACCTCTGAAACAGTTTCCCATCTGAAAGATTGTGTGGAGTAGAGTAGGCATTTCATTCAGTTTAAAGCAAACTCCTTTCTCTCATTTGATCCTGAGCGGCAGCAGCAGAAATAGTTTTTGTATGCTTTGATTTGTCTGTAGTGCTGCAGAGAGAAATGGCTCTATAACAAATTGCCACTATTGTTCAAAGCCATCAGACCAAGCATATAGAAAACTTGATAAGAGTACTTGAAAGATGCTTTTATAGTGATAACTACAGTGGAGGAGGATGTAGTCTTTGGAAATGAATATCAGATGTTACAATAGAGTTCTGTGAACTGTAAGAAACTTAGTATTATGTAAGATGTTGAAGTTAACCCTTACTTTACTTAGAGAAGTCATTTCTTTTAGTTTGCTTCTTATATAACAGAACATTAAAAGAATGTTCTTCTTTAACATTTAACTGTGAATTGATCTCTCCTGCTGGATTATAAGCTTCATGAAGGTATAGGTTCTTTCACTTTTGTCTTGATATTACCAGCTCCTAATCCAATATGATGCACATGGTAGAAGAATAATAGACATTTGTTAATTGACTCAGTTTTTAAAAAAAAATCCAAAAGAGTTCTTTGTCAAAATTATCAGTTAAAAAGTGAAAACCTGGTTAAAGGAGCAAAGTTATACACTAAATAATTTGTAGAAATGATATATCTTCTCCCATTTTAATCTAATTTAAAATAGGTACTTAAGATATTAAATGATAGCCTATATGTATAGAAGTTATATATTTATGGGGTTTTTGAAAAATCTGAACGTACAGAATAATAAGTTACTTTGGGAAAAAACATGAAGAACAATTTTTAGATAAGACTTTTCTCCCACTAGCTCTCTGTAATTATAGAAAATTTACTAGAATGCTCTCATTCCAAAATAAATGATCAGTTTTAGCTCAGAATAAGCAAAATTGGGGATATGTGATAATTGTGGAAAATGAAATATTTCAAAGTTAGCCATGAGCTGTTAACAAGATTAAAAAAAATGGTTGTCCAAATAGAATAAGGGCTGCCAGATGTCTTTCTCCTGAGGTGACCTTTGTGTTTTGTGTGAGTTGTTCTTTTTCCTTTGCCTCATAGCAAACATTAAAGGCTGAGCTTTCACTACTCCTGAATAAAACCTGTTTCCAGTACTATCATAATGTAAAGATAAAAACTCACTGAGTTTGGTGAAGAAATAACAGTAAAGGGAGCATTAAAGAGAAAGTGACTATAGACAATATCTTTTCCTCAGGCCTAAAACCTTATATATATATGAGAAATATAACCTTTTTCTTTTGTTTCTTCCTCTAGAATCACTATATAATTCAAATATAAAATGGTAAATAATATAGGCTGAGAAGGACTTAAATTTTGCTGAACTTTCTCAATTCTCTCTCCTTCTCTCTCTCTCTCTCTCTCTCTCTCTCTCTCTCTCTCTCTCTCTCT
>JAJPUD010005627.1:76018-123440 GCA_023553655.1 Myrmecobius fasciatus | reverse complement strand
TGAAATTCACCTATACTATTGAATGACCATCTCCTTCCCTGGAGGATAATGCTCATTGTAGCTGGATAAGTTATTCTTGGCTGTAATCCAAGTTCCTTTGCCCTTCGGAATATCTGGTTCCAGGCCCTTCGATCCTTCAATGTGGAGGCTGACAGATCGTGTGTGATTCTAATTATTGATCCTCGGTATTTGAATTGTTTCTTTCTAGCTGCTAGCAGAATCTGTTCCTTGGTGCAATAGTCCTGAAATTTAGCCACGATATTCCTTGGGGTTTTAATTTTGGGGTCTCTTTCAGGAGGTGATCGGTGAATTCTTTCAATGGTGATTTTGCCTTTTGATTCTACAATCTCAGGGTAGTTTTCTTTCAGGATTTCCTGGAAGATAGTGTTTAGTTCCTTTTTTTTTCATCATGGCTTTCAGGAAGTCCAATAATTCTTAGATTGTCTCTCCTAGATCTATTTTCCAAGTCAGTTGTTTTTCCTAGGAGATATTTCATATTTTCTTCTAATTTTTCATTTTTTTTGTTTTTGTTTGACTGATTCTTCAAGTCTCAGTGAGTCATTCACTTGCATTCATTCAATTCTTATTTTTAAAGTGTTGTTTTCTTCAGTTACCTTTTTAAGCTCCTTTTGTAACTGGCCAATTGAATTTTTTTGTTCATTGCACTCTTTTTCCACTTAACTAATTTTATTTTTCAATAAATTGGTGTCTTTTTCATATCTCTTTTGCAGGGCATCATATTCTTCTTGCACTCATTTAAGTCTATTTTCCCATTTATCCTCCAGCTCTCTTTTGAGGTTCTTTATGCAATCTTCCAGAAAGGCCTTTTGAATAAGTGACCAGTGATGGTCTTTAATACCTTCTTCTGGTATTTTGTCTAAAGGAACCTCAGGATCTGGGGTCTTGGCTTCTTTGTCTTGATAAAAGCTGTCTATGGTGAGAGCTCTCTTTTGCTTCTTCATTTTTTTTTAGACAGCATGGATATCTCTTTAAGGTAGGGAAAAAAACCGGCAGCTGAAAGGCAGCTGAAGTTCTATGCCCTGGGGCAATTTGGTGAATTAACTTAAGATGCTGGGCTGTGGGGGCTAGGACTAAGTCCCAATTACTCCTTAAACAAGACAAGTCTGCCAGAACACCTGTCCCCAATCAAGGCAGAGTGTCCCGAGTGCCTCAGATAAGCTCCAGGTGTTTGGAATTTGTAGTTTGGAGTTTGGAATTTCTGCCACAATGAGCTGAGCTGAGTCCCACCCTCACTTCCGGCCTACGCAGGAGTCCTCTATTTATCTCTCTTTCTGAGTTAGACAAACCTGATATGAAGTTCTTCAGAAAAGTGTCCAAATATTTCTGAGTTCATTGACTTGAAGATCAGTTCAGAGGCTTATTTTATTGTTGATTTGAGAGAAGAATCGGAGGAGAGGCAGAGAGTCACTTTTTCACTCTGCCATCTTGGCTCTGCCCCCCCAATTAATCAATTTGTCAAGTATTTTAACATAATTAAATGTATTACACTTCCTTCTATCTAGGGGTAGGGGGGAAGGAGGGAAAAATTTTGAACAGAAAGTTTTGAAAGGGTCAATGATGAAAAATTACCAATGCATACGTTTTGCAAATAAAAAGCTTTAATAAAATATAAATAAAAATATGCATGAGTAGAAAGGAATGTGAGCTAGTTAAATGTTAATTCCACTCAACAAGGGAATAAAGTTTTATTAAATACAAACTATATGTAAGGTATCATTTTAAGTGTTGATTTTAGGTCTGGCAATGCAGAAAATGGTCTCTGCTTTTTATGAATTTACTAAGACAAAGCAATATTGAATACAATTAAATCCAACATAATTTTAGGAATACCCTAATGTAGAAGAATGCATAAACACTTTCAGGAGGACCTGGCAAATGACCTAAGCTCACAGTGAACTAAGGGATACCTAGGTGAGGATATAAGGAGGGAATGTGTTCTGGAATCAGTAGATATACAAAGTTCTTGAAATAAGTGATGGAATGCCATGGGGGTGGAGTAGAAAATAGACTTTTTCTACCTATAAAATATGTCAAGGAGAGGACATGAAATAAATCTTCAAGTTATGCTGTGTCCAGATCATGAAGGCAGAATGGTATGGTGGAAAGAGTACTGGATTTTGAGTTTGAGAATTTGGATTCAAATCTGTCACTATCATTTTCCTCTCAAATGACTTTATAGTATTTTTTCATCTTTAAAATGAAACATATGAGATCTATTATGCTTTCAGTTTTAAATCTATACTCCTATGACCCTGTAAACATTTAAGCCAGCATTATATAGTAGAACTTCAAACTAGGAATCAGGGAGATATGGATTCAAATCTCATCTCTGATACCGCTTAGTTATGTAACTGTGGGAAGTCATGTAATTTCCTAGATTTTGTTTTTCTAATCTGTAAATAAGAAAATTGAATTTGAAGGTTATTAATATCCCTTTTTTGCTATAAATATATGGTCTTGTGATTCTTTTTCTTAAAATTCTATGCTCAAATATTTGTGCTTTATCCTATTAAGATTGAACTACTTATGATATAATAAAGTTATCTATAAAGTTATACCAAATCATACACTATACACTTAAGATACAAAAAGAATAAGAAAAAGATACTTTGAATGCCAGAATATGCTGTAATAAAGGTTTATGGGATATCATGAATCTAAGTCACACAGATTTAGAAGGTATGCCAAGGGTACCTTGGTCAAAGTGTCAAAGTAAGAAATTATGATATAGGGGCAAGAGAGACAAGGTTGACGATAATATTGGGCTCTTGAAGTATGATGGTGATTGACACTATAAAGACAGGATTGGAGGTATTCATGTATTATCCTAGGCAGGAAGAAAATGGCATAGGAGAGAGTATTGAATATAGATTCTATTATTTAGAAGAGATATTGAAGCTAAACTTTGAGAATTTATATTAATCTTAGAAGAATTCTTAAAGACAGTTTTCTGCTATTAATACAGGAACAGCAACACTTTGGCTTTTCCCAAGCTAAAATGCTCAGAAAATTACTAGACTCTAGGTTGCTACCATTATTAGCAAAGATGTCACAGAAAATTAGGTTAACATCATGGGGGGAGGAGTCACATTTATTAATGTAATATAATACACATGTATTCCCCAAAAGGACTAAGTATATATTTGTGGGAGCTTTTTGTTACAACATTCCAGCTGGGATCTTACAAGAGTCTTATGGAGTATTTTTATAAACCCAAAGTTCATATTTATAACAAATTCATGAGACTTGACAATAACCTTTAAAATTCCCCTGGATCAGTTGGTATTGAATATATCAATGATAACATTGTTTTCTTTTAACATAGCAAAAGTTTTAAAAGAATCCTAATAGATGGCCCCCTGTTGTCTTAGAAGGGGAAAAAAGAGTGAATATTTCATAATGAAAAACAGACTGGCTACATCTCATTTGGTGCTCACAGATTTCAGGGAGAAAGTTTTAACCACAAGTTTGTTCTTTGATATTGTTATGTTGCTTTCCCTGGATATGTGAAAATATAGGAGAGACAGAGGAGAGAGAGAGAGAGAGACAGAGAGAGAGAGAGAGAGAGAGAGAGACAGAGAGAGAGAGAGAGAGAGAGAGAGAGAGAGACAGAGAGAGAGACAGAGAGAGAGAGAGAGAAAGACAGAGACAGAGACAGAGACAGAAAGAGAGACAGAGAGACAGAGACAGAGACACACGCAGAGACACACAGAGATAGAGACAGAGGCAGAGAGAGACAGAGACAATTACAGAGAGATAGAGAGACAGAAAGTCCCTGTCTTAAGGAGGTCACAGTCTAAAGGGAGAGATAACATGTGAACAACTAGATAGCAATGAAGTTTATATAGAATAAATTGTGATATGTCCTCAGAAAGATGGTGCTAATATTAAGTTGTACTGGGAAAGGTTTTCTATGGAAAGTAAAATATTCCCTGAGACTGAATGACTGGAAGTCACTTCATATGGCTTTTCGTATGCCTGGAAAAAAATATTTTAGTTAAATAATCTTGAGTATTTTTTTCTTTATTGTGTGAATAAACATACATTTGGTTCCGGAAAAATTCTACAAAAGGTCATTTTTTGCTTCAATTATTTATGCTATAGCAGTAACTTATGATTGTTACTAGATGAAAATACCTATCTAACAATTTAGGACCTTATAAAAATAGGAAGCAGCAATTGCTCTAGATTAATGTAGTATTCTATAAGGTCTAAATGTGTTTGTAGATATCCTGGCTAAAGGTTGTTTAATGATTGTTTAATGATCTAAACAAGGAAAACCAGTCCAATAATTTCCAAATTATATTGTCATTTAGACTTTCATAATGTATGTTTCCAAATCTTTCTCATGATGTGGAGATATCTCTGAAATCTCAAAAAAAATACAACATTTAATAGATTCAATTTTGCTTAAATGACTGCTGGCACAATTCTAGCAATGAATTGTACTTGTTTTTCTAGAATCAGCCTAGCAAAATATGGAGACTCATTTTCAGCAGAATGACCTTTTTGGGTGATGAATGACATGGATATAGCAATACACAAAACAAGGAAAGACATAAAATATCTCAATCTTGTGCTCTATTCCACTTCTGCTGTCTCTGCTATGACAATGCAGTGGAAAACAGTAAAGGAAGTAAAGATTCAACCTTCTTTTGGATCATCTACCAACATTTAAATACTCCATAAACTATTGAAGAATGTTGGCTAGGGACAAAGTGAACATAGCATTTATGGAGGGAGTTCCAGAAGTTATACCGTTAAAGTTTTAACTTTTCAGATGAGGAAATTTGGGGTCAAATGTTAAGTGACATCTCCAAGTTTAAGCAATTACAAGAGTAGATTCAGGGTGTGAAATCAGTGGGTTTAGTTATCTTTTTAAGCTATAATACTATCTAGCTACCTTTTCACTTTTAAATGAAACCAGGAGACAATAGGAAAATGTATTATATTGAAAGGAGGACAGAACACTCTACTTGGAGAGGCAAATAAGGTTTTTTTTTTCCATTATGTCTAAAAAAATATTTTTCCTCCAGGACATTGGGTCAACTTATATTGCAGTCTTTGTGGTAAGTATTTCAAAAAGTCATGATGAATGTAATTTCTGCTAATGTGCCAACATTTGTTAGAGAAGACTTAGAGAATCTCTCTGAAGACCCTTGCAATTAAGTCAATGTATAGTTTGATATACTGACTTTGTGAGAATCATGAGGAAGGTCCTGAACTTGATGAGAACCAAAAAGAAAATATACAAGATAATGAAATTAATTATTTTTAAACAGAGAAAATCACTGGTTTTTGTTTGGGGAATCATTTTCAATTCAGTTCTCTAGCTCCATTTGAACCACAGGTCTGTTAGAACAAATATTAATATCAGTACCAAAATTATATTAAGCTATTAAAGCTTAAAAATCCACTAAGACTTTAACCTTATTTTGTCTAAGAAAATAAAGGCTATAAAGTATAAAGAATAGTAAAGGTAATGCCAATTTGATCCATTTAAATGAGCTATTAAAATAAAAATATGAAAAATTGATGAAATATATACTAAGAAATGGTTATTACTTGTTTTTATGAAGGTTAAACTGGATTAAACATATCAACATAAAGGATAGACAAATGTATCCCAGAACCTGTCTCAGATAGAAAATACTTAATGTCTTTTCGAAACAGAGAATTATGGTAGTCAAGAGCAATATTGATTTGGAATATAGACTTGTCTGTAAATTTTTATCAGAGGATGGTAGAAGAATATAATCATTATCATCTCATAAAATAATTTTACAGAAAGATTGGTGAGAGGCTTAGCTAAATCAAATCATTAGGGAATTTAAAGTTGAAAGTGAAATGACAAAGAGGATTATATTCCAAACACTCCAGATTTTTCTACAAAGAAAACAAAATTGTCCCTTAGGGCAAATATATACTAGTGAAAAACAAATACAACTTGGTGGCAGAACAGGGGTCAGTCCTACTGGGATAACTGGAGAAGATCTGAAGAAAAAACCCAGGATGGAGATTTGACCAATTTGAAGTATAAACAACTCCAGGCTAGCTTCCCTAAATAACAAGTTGTGAACCCTGGGTGCAGCTGGGTTGGAAGGTAACCTGGGATTCAGCCACATAAACATTCATTTGCTTGAATTTTGGGAAATCAAGAGTGTGAGTCTGGGACGATTGAGGAACCTCTGCTGATGAGGCACACGAGACCCAGTAGTGCTTGGTGACTACAAAAGCTGTGAAGTAGGGTACCTGCTAGCAATTAGAGGAAGGTGTAGTTCTTGATTTTGAGTTCTATGCCAGAGGGAAGAACTGAAATGAAGTTAAAGGCACCATCCCTACCACCCTGGGACTAAATGGGGATTACACTAATTCTATTTTTTTTTTTAATTGCAGACAAAGGAGTAAGAACTCTACCAAAGAAACTTACTATGGGAATAGGGAAGAAATGGGATTCCTCTTCAGAGGAAGATACTGAAGTAAAAAAAAAAAAAAAACAAAACAAAATTAAACAAAAACCTCTGCAACCACAAAGAGTAAAGTCAAATGGTTACAACCCAAAAATAATTTATAGAAGAATTCAAAAAAGACTTTAAAAGTCAAATGAAAAAGTTAAGGATAAAACAAAAACATAACAATAATTAAAAAAAAACAAAAAACAAAAAAAACAAAAAACAAAAAAACAAAAAACAAAAAGCTTATGAAAACAAAGCCAACAAACTAGAAAAGGAGATCTGGAGTCTTTTTTTTTTTTTAAATTTTGCTTTATTTGCATAACATATGTATGGGTAATTCTTCAACATTAACCCTTACATAGCTTTCTGTTACAAATTTTTCCCCCCAACTCCCCACCCTTCCCCTAGATGGCAGGATATCCAATACATGTTAATTATGTTAAAATATTGGCAAATCGAATATATGTATACATATTTCCAAATTTATCATTGTTGTGCAAGAAAAATCTTACCTACACAAAAGATATATCAGATAAAGGAAACACAATGTAAGCAAACATCAGTCAAGGAGTATGAGAATGTCATGTTGTGGTCCACATTTCACATCCCTCTCTCTGGGTGTATATGGCTTTCTTCAGTGAACAATTGGAGGTGGTTTGAAACATTTCATTTTTTAAGAGAACTATGTCCATCAGAATTGATCATCATATAGTATTGTTGTTGCCATGTATAATGATCTCCTGGTTCTGCTCATCTCACTCAGCATCAGTTTATGCAAGTATCTCCAGGCCTCTCTGAAATCGTCCTGCTGGTCGTTTCTTACAGAACAATAATATTCTATAATATTCATATACCATAATTTATTCAGCCATTCTCCAATTGAAGGGCATCTATTCAATTTCCAGTTTCTAGCCACTACAAAAAGGGCTGCCACAAATATTCTTGCACATGCGGGGCCCTTTCCTTCCTTTATGATTTCTTTGGGATATAAGCCCAATAGAAATTGGCTGCTGGGTCAAAGGGTATGCACAGTTTGATAACTTTTTGAGCATAGCTCCAAATTGCTCTCCAGAATGGTTGGATCCGTTCACAGTTCCACCAACAATGTATCAGTGTCCCAGTTTTCCCACATCCCCTCCAACATTCATCATTAACTTTTCCTGTCATTTTAGCCAATCTGGCAGGTGTGTAGTGGTACCTCAGGGTTGTCTTGATTTACATTTCTCTGATCAATAGTGATTTGGAGCACCTTTTCATATGACTATAAATAGCTTTAATTTCATCCTCTGAAAATTGTTCATATCCTTTGACCATTTACTTATTGGAGAATGGCTTGGGATCTGGAGTCTTAAAGCAGAAAATGTCTCTGAAAATTAGAATTAGGCAAGAAGAAGCCAGTGAAGTTATGAGACCAAGAAATAATAAAAAAATTATAAAGAATGAAAAAATAGAAGAGAATATGAAACATAAGAAAAACAAGAGAACTAGAGAACAGATCAAGAAGAGATAATCTAAGATTATTTTGATCACTTGAAAGCTATGAACAAAACAGAACCTTGCCACAAGAACACAAGAATAATCCAAGAAAATTGTCTTGAAGTAATAGAACAAGAAGGAAAAGTAGAAATAGGAAAAAATCAATTACCACCTTGAAGATTTCTTACAAGGAAAACATATAGGAACATCACTGCTAAATTTTGAAGCCCCCAAATGAAATAGAAAATTTTACAAACAACAACAAAAACAATGACAGAAACACTGAAAACAATTCAAATATATTGGAAATATAATTAAAATTGCACAAGATGTATCATCAGCTACAATAAAATACCACAGGACCTGCAATACTATATAGCAAAAATCAAAAGAACTAGGGTTATAGCTGAAAATATTATATCCAGCAAAATTACATATAATTTTGAATGAAAAAAATGGATATTCAATGTACTGTCAGATTTTTGGGATTTTTCCTCAAACAAACCTGAACTCAATAGAAAATTTCACATGTAAGAGCCAATGTTAAAAACTAATTCCAAAGGACACAATAAGGACAAACTGTTTATATTCTATATGTGGAAATATAAACCATTCATGTAAAATTGATTTAATAATAAGTAGTTCCAAAGAAATTTGGGGTAGAGGTGAGTATGATGTGACCCTAACAAGCAAAACCATCTAGGAAAAGTTAAAAAAAATAGTAATTATCCTATATGAAAGATTGGAAGAACTAGAATCAACACAGAGAAAGTAGATTGAGAGGAGGTAGTTGTGAAAATGTACTTATATCAGTCATGGATTAAAGAGGGAACAATACATACATAAATATGTAGATTAATGGGAAAGGCATAAAGAAGGAGAAAAGGTGGGGCATTAGATAATGTAGAATATAGCAGAGTGTTTAAATTATTGGGAGTAGATTAGGTGTGTAGACAAAGAGGGAAGGAAAAGATGGGGGAGAAGATAAGGTAGGGATATGGGTTGGAGAATAGAGAGATTAAATAACAGCAAGACAAATTAAAAGGTATAAGTAAAGTACATCAGGATAGGAAATAAGAAATATACACAAACACAATAATACTGATTAGGAATAGAATTTACTAAGAAACAAAAGTAGGGGCAATAATCATTAATCTCAGACAAAGTCTAAAAAAAAGATTCAATCCAGAGAGAAATCTACATTGTGTCAACAATATTCATATTGTTTTAGGCATATGTGTGTGCATGTGCATGTGTATGTACATGTTTATATGTAAATATATACACATATGTTTATATACATATATGTGTCTGCAGGTAGGTTTATATATGAATATATGTATGTATGTATGTATACATAAGTCTACTTGTGCTTAACTGTAGCATGTTTGGGGGAGATGAAGGGGAGAGTAAAAAAAAGAACAAAGTATAAGGTGCATTGAATAAAAGAAAACCTACAAGGAAGCAATGAAAAGATGGATAGTAATGAATAAAATGTATTATTGCATATGTTTTCTTGAAATGGAAATTTGTTGTTGCATATTTTGAATCCTTACTGATGTTCTGCTGGGCACATGGCTTTTGTTGATGTTGTTATTGTTTTTTCTTTTTTCTATTGTTTTTTTCTTATTTTGCATTTAAATTTTAAATAAATATTTTTAAAAGAAAATTATTTCTGGAAAAAGATGAAAGGACAATAAATGTGTAACAATTGGAAAAGTCCCATAATGGTTATTAATTGATTAATTAGTAATAAATATTATTAAGCACTTACTACATGATAGATACTATACTAGATACTGTGGATAAAAAAGATAAAAAATAAAATAATTTTCCTCTTTAGGAACTTACATTCTAATGGAGTGGGGACAACATATGCAAAATAGGTATATACATTTTCCCCCCTTTTTTTGTTTCTGATAGTGGAGTCAAATGTTTTGAAATTATTGTTCCCATGTGATGTATAAGGAAGGAAAAATGGCACTAAACCAAACTGAGGTGTATGTTCATTGTGAAACTGATATTAGGTGGGAAAGCAGTCAATCCTTGGATATAGAGCTTTGAAAAAAAGCGTACTCTCCTCCCCTTTCACCACATCCTACCCCCAATGACAGAGTGATCAAAAGTTAGATGGAACCTGATCAAATCTCCTAGATGAGTAATACTTAAGGAAGAATGTATGTATGCTTCTATCCTAATACCTCACCTTCCTTTTTGGAGAAAACAGAGTGATGACCTCCACTCTCAAACTACTGTTTCCCTCCTTGGCAGGAATAAAAGATGTGTTTCTCTCTGTCTCTCTGTCTTTCTCTGTATCTCTCTGTCTCTATCTCTGTCTGTCTCTCTTTCTCTTTGTCTTCCCTCTCTCTGTCTCTGTCTCTCTGTCTGTCTTTTTCTTTCTCTTTCCCTTTCTTTTTCTCTCCCTTCCTCCTTCTCCTCCCCTCCCCGAATCACATACAAGAATAACCGCTTTGGTGCACATGGGACCCTGTCATTTTTTGTCACTACATTGGTTTTTATAGACCCTGGGTATATTATTTTCTAGGTTCTCCATAGTTTATTTTGCATCAGTTTCTATATCTTATCATTCTTCTGTGAATTCTTTATATTTGTAGCATTATGACATAGGTATCAAGAAGACCTGGGTTCAAACCTATCTTTGGTGCATACTATGGCAAATATAGAACAAAACTTTAAACAGCTGTAGCCTTCCATAAATGTAGTGAGCTGCCTTAACCCAATGGACATTCTTTTTGGGTACAATTTATACTAGATGGTCACTGAGATCCCTTCCAACTCTCAAATTCTGTGATTATATAAGTAGGACAATCTTATTCTAGAGATAAAATTTATGAGAAAATAAAAGATACCAATCACACTTCAAATCATGGAAGAAATCTGTTTCAACTACAACAATACTTATCAGAAAATTTGCTGCCAGGAAAATGTCAATTTCTTGAAGTAGAGGCTATACCAGTTTTTGTCACCCCCCCACCACTTTATATTCACAGCATCAGTTACAGCCTGGCACATAAAAATAAATAAATTCATTTTGAATGTATGTATTTAATTAAACTTCTGTATAACCTGGTTATGAATGCACAAAAGACAGTGCAACAATGAAGTTTTTTAAAGGATTAATTCTCAAGACATCTAAAGAAAAGAACACAGATAAAAAATAATAAACATTATTAGTACTTTTAAAAACACTGAGCAAATATCAGTAATTAACTTATGTGTCTACTTTTACTCTTCTGAAAAATCCTTATATTTGTAATTTGCACATAATTAGAAAGGATCTTTGGTGAAGGTAAGACAAGGATAGAAGAGAGTTATTTACATGCTATTTTAGAACTGCATATCTTTACAAGGGCACCTAGGTAGTATAATAGATAAAGAACTAGGGTTGGAGTTAGGAAAATCTAAGTTCAAATATAGCCTCAGATACTTCCTGGCTGTGTGACCCTGGGCAAGTCACTTAATTCTATTTGCCTAGGTTTCTTCATTAGCAAAAAGAGCTGGAGAAAGAAATGGCAGAAACTTTAGTATCTTTTTTGAGAAAAGCCCAGATTGGGTCATGAAGAGTAAAGAACACGACTAAAAAACAAAAAAAAAATCTTTATAGCAACACAAATAACAGAAATGTGACGACAACAAAAAGCCATTATTATTAAATATTTACTGGGAAAAAACACTCCAAAACCAAAACAAAACATATGACTGGATATAGCCAAGCATTACTTTATATTCTTTTCTACAAGAAAGTGATTCAGACATATATCAAATTCATAAGACTCCTTGAAAATTGTAATTACAGAAAGAACTTTGTTCATCAACCCTATAGTTATTAATATCAAGTGAGTCCTTAATAGAATAATAAATATATACTTTTTATTTGTGACTTATGGGATATTTTTAATTAAAAAAAATAAACTTTCAGTTCATTCAAAGGATAACAGAGAGGCAAAACCCAGGAAAAGTAGAATGTTGTTAATCACCAGGCAGATGTATGGATAAAAAAGAAATTGGATTGTTTGTGTATGGAAATTTAGTCCATAAGTATGTGTTAAAGACTTCTATGTGCCTGGTATTAGGCTAAACCTTGGTGATACAGAGAAATGCAACATCCCCTCCCCTCAAAGAGCATTTAGAGGACTGGAAGAGATAACACAAGCAACTATGTACTAACTATGCACAGAATGAATAAGAAATAATCAGCAGAGGGAACACATTAGAATTGAGAGGGACTGAAAAAAAAACTTCTTGTAGAAGGTGTGATTTTAGCTGAGAAGTAACATTTAAATTATATAAACAATTAATTAAATGATTACTCATGAGCATAAAATTATCAATTGAAAGTCGTGAAAATTAAAATTAAAAATGGATCTATGGTTTCATCAATGTAGTGGCTCTCTCAGATTGTCAAAAATGCAATAATCCCATTATAGGAAACTAACTTAAATAGAAAAACAAATTGAATTTGGAACATATGCTGCATTTTTGTGAAAAATAATACATACACTATTGTATACTAGACAGTTTTAGTTATTCAGCAAAACATATTAATTTATTTTAGAAGAAATTCAGTGAAGAAAATTTAGGATAGCAGAGAGCTGAGTATGGAAAATGGACAACAAAAAAGAAATGAAATTAGAATAGTGCCTACAATAGTTCAGATATATTGCTTATTTTATACATCCATTTAATTCATAAGAAAGCAAGAATTAATAAAATTTGAAAAAAATATACCTATGTCAAATAATCTTCCTTTCCAGAACAATAAAACTTCTCACACCATTCCTATTAGTGTCTCTCAGACCATTTTCTTGGTTTCTTCAAACTTAGTTCTTTTTCTTTTAGATCTTCTACATCGTCACAATCCCCTATTAATATATATAAATACACACACACATATGTATACTCTCTTCTATCTATCAACTATTTTAGATAATCATATTAATCAGGGAAAGGTTTTGTGAAGGTGACAATTCGGTGAAAGATATAAGTTCTAAGTATATTTGTGAATTGCATATTATCATTTACTTATGATAACAAAACATGAAATCTTCCCTTAAATGAGTTATCACGGTCATAAAAGAGTAGACAAAAACATGATTAATATATTTGCTAGTTACACTTTACATTGTGAATATTATCTGAAAGATCTTTGTCACCTTTTCAGTCAAAAGAGTAACATCATATTGTTGGGGAGCAATTTGGGGGAGGGATTGGTCAGTATCAAAATACTTTTTTTTGATGAGGTAAAGGGTAAAAGGAGAGAGAGAATAAATGGGGGGAAATAGAGTTGGCAATAGTAATTGTAAAAATAATTTTGAAGCAAGTTTTTTCTGATAAGGTCTTATTTCTCAGAGAGAACTGAGTTACATTTATAAAATATTTATCAATTTATAAATTTATAAAAAATATGAGACATACCCCACTTGATAAATGATCAAAAGTTATGATCTGTGCCCAAATGGCTATGAATTCATTCATATATTTTGATCTAATAGCATCACTACTTGGCATGAATACTAAAAGAGATTCAGGGGGGAAAGGAAAATAACTTACATGTATAAAAATATTCATAGCACTTCTCAGGGCAAAAAATATTGGAAACTGAGGGAATGTTCACCAATTGTGGAATGGCTCAATAAATTGTGTTGTGTGTTTATGATGGAATATTATTGTTCTATGGGAAATGATAAACATGATGCTCTCAAGGAAAAAATATCTCCTTATATTCACAATTTGGAACCTGTAACTTCCTTCAATGTTCATGTGAAATGGCATCATTTACTCTGAGCCCATTCCTGATCCATTAACTGCTTGAGTTTTCTTTGTAAATGTTTTTCATTTGCTCACATGTCTACTGAACCCATTGCTTCCCTCAATAAAGTGTAGGCTTCATGAATACAGGAGCTTTTAAATATTTTTGTTCTTGAATCACTACCACTGAGCATACTATCTGACATAATGCTTAAAACATATTTGTAGATTGATTGATTGCTTTATACTCAAGGTAGAGTGTATTTGAGGGGAGCATATTCACACATGTTTTATAGAGAGTTTAAAATAAATATATAGTTACTTTTTTAATCTAAGTAAAACATATGTATATATATACATATATATGTTTACATCTACCTATATGTCTATATAAAATATTCACATACATATATATTTAAAATCTTCAGAACCTTAATCCATATATATATTTGCATATATATATGTGTGTGTATATAGTACCTCAATTTCCCCACATCCCAATTAGTATAAATATAAATAATTAATTACCCAAAGAATTTCCACCAATTTAAATTTCCATTGCATATATCCATTTGGCTAGAACCAACATTTTACATAATTACAACTTTGAATACAGTGAATTCAAATCTATGTGGTCATTTCATGGGACTAATTAATTATATTAATCAGCATGGTAAATAATGATAATAATGATCATGTTGAAAATTAGGTTATGAGGATGGTATGTTTTGAACTTTAGTAGAAAAACAATTAAAAAACCCTACAACTTGGTGATAATGTTTAATAGCTCAACTGAGTAGTCATTTTCCCCCTTTAAAAATATTCTTCTTTTTTCAATTCATAAGAAATGACAGAATAGTAATGTCATGCATGCAGAGCACAAATATAATGAATAAAATGCAATGACAATGTTCTAAAACTAACTTAAATGAAAAAAAGCAAATTGAATTCTGAGCACATGCATTTTGGTGCAAAAACAATATATATACTATTGCATAATACACAGCTTTAGTTATTCAATAAAATATACTAAATGTTTATTGATTTATTTATTTCAGAAGAAATACAGGGAAAATATAGGATAGCTGAGAGCTGAGTTTGGGAAATGGACAATAAAAACGAAATAAAATTAGAACAATACCCATAATAGTCCAGATATATTGCTTAGTCTTACTTATCCACCCCATTCAGAAGTATAAGATAGCAAGAATTAATAGAATCTGATTAATATATGTAATTTAAATGGTCTTCTTCCCTAAAACACTAAAATCTCTTGCTCCATTCCTGTTAATGTCTCTCAGATCATTTATTTGTTTTTTTTTCCTTCAGATCTCCTAGATCTTCACACTGTCAATATCTTCTGTCCTCCCAATCAAAAATGACTTTCTTACTAATGGTCTCCAACTATTTTCCATTCTATATACTTATGAAACATGTATGAACTTCAAAAACATGCTCATGGATTAATCAGTCAATAAACAAACTTTTTAATGGGAGGAAATATGTTAATAGGAGGCTTCCTCTCAACCCTATCTAGACCTATGATTTAATACTCCTGGGAGAACTCCAGATATTAATCCTCCACCTCTCCAAAAAAAAAAAAAAAAAAAAAAAGAAAAGAAAAGAAAAAAAGAAAAAGAAAAAGAAAAAAAAGAGCAAAAATCTCAAACAGTAAACAAAAACAAAATCATTTTTTTTAATGTATATCCAATTAACAAATCCAACAAATCATCAATAGTATAGCCTTAGGGAGCTGTTGTGACAGGTACTGATTCAGTAAATAACTTATCTGTATTCACATAGCATATGTCCAAGGAATGACTGGAATCTAGATCTTCCTAATATAATCTGATGTAATAGACTGTCTCTCAGGAAGCTTTCTATGTTCATTAACTATTTGCTTTAATGGATACATGATATCATTCTTATCTTATGTTTTATCTTCATGCTTCTCTTTACTTGCTACCATGACTGAATTTGGCAACTTCACTGAGAATATTACTTAACTCTTACTTTTTACAGATTTCTAGTTATATATTCTTGTCCGTTAATGGCCATCACAATCACATTTCCACTATATTCTCTTAATCCTCACTAATTCAAGTTGGGGGAGGACAAAGGTGGAAATACAGAGACAATGTGCGTTAGTAAATAGTTTGAATAATATAAATAACAATATGTTTTAAAATAAAGTAAATACATAAAATTAAACTAGTAGCTCTCATGGAATCTTTAAGGAACAATTTCATACAATGTATTTATTGAGTATAGAAGGACCATTGGAACTAAGTGCATTCATGAAAAACAATGAATACAAAGTAAATTGGGGAAAAATCCCTTATTTTTTTCCTTTCAGAAGATCAAAACATATAACACAATATTAAAGGCAGAAAGTTGACCTTGAAGATAAGGAGACTTGGATTCCTGTTCTGCCCTCTGACACATACTACTAGTGGCATATTACGCAAGGAACTTAATGATCCATTGTGCTTAAGCAACCCTCAAAGATTGTAAATTGCAGAGCAGGTGTCAATCTAGATTGGCAAATGGAAGCTTCTTACTAAGAGATCCCTATACTAATAAAACTATAGGTTGAGTAGGAAAAATGAAATAGATGAAATATTCTTATGAAATATTATTAATCCTTAATTTGTTTAGTAAAATATATTTTTCTATTTTTGAAGTTATATCTATCCTTTCTATTTTAGATGATTCACATAAATAAAATTATTTTCCACATTTATTTATATATAACAATTTCCAATGTACAAAGGAATTTAGAATTCTTGGGGCCACATGGACACTATTTCATCCAAAGTAGTCAGTTTCTCTCTTTGTCTCATCATTGACATCTACTTTATTTCTAGGTTTTTATTACTCTAAAAGTGGTGTGGCTATTTTGGCATTTCTTTTCTATGTTTGAACTTCTTGCAAACTATGATTAAGAGTAAGATTTCTGGGTTAAAATGTATTATGATCTATTATTTGCCATTACTACTTCTATGAAGCTGGCTCTCAGATCTATATATCTGGACTTAACTTCTTTCATGAGTTGTAAAACAAACTTTTTGCTAATATTTCCAAGTTGTTTTCCAGAGTGTTTGCAGCTATAAGTCCAAAAATAATATATTCTTTGTCTTCTTACATCCTTTCCAACAACTAATATTTCAGATATTCTCTTCTTCTGGACCAGTTTTCTGGGTGAAAGACCAAACCTGAGGTATGTTTTTATTTTTATATCTCTTATTTTTAGTGGTTTGGACTAACATTTAGTAATTTTTTAACACTTCAATTTTCTTAAGAACTGGGTGCTCATATCTTTTCTCTATCAATTTGAGAAATGCTTTTATTCCACTTACCTCTATTTTTCTTCATATTTCAGTAATTTATTTATTTCAATATTCTTGTAATCTATAGTATTTTAAGATGCTAGTCTAAAACAATGTTTAGGCATACTAATCTTCCAAGTAATTCTTATTGAATAGAAATTCCTTCTCCAAGTAGTTTGTGTTCTTGTAGTCTTAGTTACTTAGTTCAGTTGTTTCTGAAACTTGCTTAAATATAAGACCCTTTTCTGTAGATAACGAAATAGTATGGTTTAATTCAGCTAAATTATCACAGAGTTTAAGTTAGTAGTATGGCTGGCTATATGTGCATATACATATATACATACATATACCTACACACCTACATATGTGTATATATATATATATGTGTGTGTGTGTGTGTATACACACATATACATAAAATATAAATTAAATATAAGGTTGACTTATGTGAAAGCACTGATAGCTCAGGGAAAATCAGGAAAAATTTCATGAGGAAGTTCGCAATTAGTTTCAGTTTTGAAGGAAACAAAGGACATTAAGACTTTAATGTTAAGAAAGTATTAATTGTAGGTATGGAAGACAACCAGGACAAAGGCATAGACATGGGCGCCAGAATGTCACATTGAGACTCTACAAAAAGACCAGCTGCTCCTGTAGCTGCACCAGAGAGACCACATAGTAAAGAAATGTTTGGATATCAGAGCTGGAAATGCAGGTTGAAGCCAGATAGTGAAAGGCTTTAAAAGGTAAGGAGATAAGATCATATTTTGTCCTAGAAATTATACAGAACTATTGGAGCTTATTAAATTAGGGGTGACATAATCAGAAATGTGCCTCAGGAAAATCACTTTGTCAGCTGTGAAGTAAGAAGTAAGAAGGAACTTGAGTCCTAGGAACTGCAAGTTGTGTGGATGGAGAAAATGGAACAGATAAAAGAGATGTATTGGTTAGAATTCTAGGTTAAGAATGGGGAGTTAAGGATGACACTGAATTTGTGAATTTGTGAATTTGAAGTTTTGGTCATATACAGAAATAAGTGAGTTTGGAAAAGAGGTGAGTTTGGGGAGGAAAATAATGAGTTCTGCAGAAATTGAGGTGACATTATTTTTGAAATGTCCAATTGGAGTTGTACATATACAAAAAAGACCACCAGAAAAAGACTGTGGCTAAATATATAAATGCTATCATTCACTTTTACTAAAAATCTAGAGGCCAAAATGATTCCAGAGACATATAATTAAATAGCATTCCAAGAAGAGTAGTAATAGATCATTTCCCTCATAAAGCCAGGGTGCATTGCCTCGTGAATACTTGTCTAATCAGTGGGAAGATGACAAATGTGGAAGAAGGAGAAAGCAAATGTGGCCATATAACTAGTGCTTTCAGTGATCTAGGGCTATAAATATTTTGTGATAATAACATTACATTGCTTTTGCTAAGCTTATTCACCATTCATCTGAAATGGCATGAGGTTTCTACTGGGAGTTATTCCCTTCTGTTTTTTGTGTCCTGTTACTTGATGTTTTTACATTATCTCTGTATTTGCTGTCTCTAGTGACTTCTGGATTCAATGATATGTAGTTTATCCTTATTTCTAGCTTCTGTTTCAAGATCATATAATAGTAGGATCAAAATTTTAGCTGAAATAAGTTTAGGAAGTCCTTGCAATTTCAACTTAATGCCATATTGATAAATTGAACTGCTTCAGGAATATTTTATACTGTCTACTTTCACAAAACAACTATACACTGTCTGAGTCTAAGATTTTCTTTTTAATTCTAGATTCTTTTTGGTCATTCAATCAGATGGATGGAAAAGAGATAAATACCTCCTACGGAGAGGTTATTCAAGGAATAACTCTCTGCTCCTCTTCTTTCCTCCTTTTTTCTCTTCTCTTCTCTTCTCATTCCCTATGACATTGCCTATGTTAGGTAGCTAGGCGATAGAGTAGATATAACACTTGGTCTGAAGTTTGAAAGACCTGAGTTCGATCTGATCTCAGATACTTTCTATCTGTGTGATACTGGAAAAATCATTTAATCTGTTTTCCACAGTTACCTCAATTGTTAAATGAAGATAATGACAGCATCTACCTCACATGATTGTTTTAAGAGACAAACAAGTTAATATTTGTAAAAAAAAATAAAAAAAAATCATAGTGCCTGGCATATGGTTGCTGCTTTATAAATGCTTATCCCCTTCCCCTTATCTTCCTCCTCTGTTGAAATCTTACCCATTTTCCCAAGAACTAACTGAAATGCCTTCTTCAATTCAAAGGGTTTCTCATTATCTCTAACAATTTTCATTGGATTATACATACTGTTTTATTTATGCTTATCTTTTTTTCCAATCAACATGACTTTATTTTTCTTATGTATATTTATGTATATATTTCATCAGCCTTCAGAACACTGAGAACTTAATTTTTTTGATTTGATGATCTGACTTATCCTGTCCCAACCCCTGGGTAAATAGTAAGTTTCATGAGGGTGGAAACCATATCCTCAGTACCTTTGCATATCCAAGCCATCTGTCATAGGGAAAGTGATAAATGTTTGTTGAATCAAATTCCATTTTTTCATTTTAGTTAGGAGACAGTGCTAACTCAAACTCTGAAGCTCTCCTGGATCCATGTACTCTTATCTTCATGGATAATGACTCATCTTGCCTTTCTCTCTTCCCAATTTTGGTTATACATATACATTGACTATTTGATTTTCACTGTCCTGAAAGCCTCAGTTTCAATTCTATCCTCTAAATAACAGGTTTCTGGAGTAGAAATAAAAGCTTGGGAAAGATTTATCTACACTCTGAGAATTCATAGGAACACATCAGAATAACGCAAATTGGATTATTTGAAAGGAAAATACCTGCTGTAATAAACCTTTACTCACACATTTGAAACTTGTGTATGCAAATCTTCAAATAGACATAAGAATATTAAAAATATTTAGAATGAACAAAAAAAGGAAAGTGAACCAGCTACTTACAATGGAAATTGTTATAGGAGAAAGAGGGGAAAGAATGGAAAGAATTTATTAACAATGTGTCCGATAGTGTGCTAAGATCTTTACAAATATTTTTTTTCATGATATTCTCACAATTTTGGGAAAGACATTTTATTATCCTCAGTTTTACACTTGAGTAAATAGGCAGACAGGTTAAGTGCCTTGATCACATAGCTAGTGTCAGAAGCCAAACTTGGCTTTAGATATTCCTGACTCCAGGTTCAATCTCTATTCACTGTAACTCAAAACATTAGAAACATGAGAAAATTGCATGGATAAAGGTATGATAATGGGATGTTAAGAAACAAGTATGTGACATGACACATGGCACAAAAATAGGCTGAATCTCATAGTAACTTGTTGATAGGACACTCTGCAAAAAGTTTGGAAAGGCTAAATTGTTCAATGTCTTGGATACCAACCGAAGGAACTTTAATTTTATCCCATGGACAAGAGAGAATCATTTAAAGACTTTGAAAAGTAGTATGAATAAGATTCATATGTGGAAATATGCATCTATCAATCATGTAACTGTCCTGAGATTGACAAAAATAGAACGAAGTATAGAAAAGAAAGGCAATAAATCTAGGACTTTTGATATTGTCAATGCAGAAACTTCTTATATTTTATTTTTTAATTTATATATGTATACATACATATATATATATATATGCATATATATCTATATACAACCAGGTTAAATATAGTTCCATATTAGTCATATTGTGAAAGAAAAATAAGAACAAAAAGGGAAAACCATAAGAAAAAAAGTGAAAATAGTATGCTTTGATGTGCATTCAGGCTCCATGGTTCTTTTTCTGGATGTGGATGGCATTTTCCATCACAAGTTTTTTGGAATTATCTTGGATCACTATTTTACTGACTAGAGCTAGGCCTATTATATTGCTAATCATACAATGTTGCTTTTATTATATATATAATATTCTCCTGGTTCTACTCATTTATCTCATAATGAATTCATGTAAGTCAGTGTACTTAACAATTCTTAAAGCAAAATAGTATTCTATTGTTCATCCCTTCTCCAATTGTTGGGTATCCATTCAATTTCTAATTTCATGTCACTGCAGAAATTGCTGCTACAATTATTTTAGTATATGTGGGTCCTTTTTCCCTTTACACGATATCTTTGGGATATAGACTCAGTAGTGGTATTGCAGGATCAAAAGGTATGGACAGTTTTATAACCTTTGAAACACAGGGGAACTTTTTTTTACAAATGAAAATTTTAGTCCAGTTCACAAGGCTGAGAAAGGTTTAATGAACTTCTTCTGCTCATTTAGATACTAAGTACAGAACTGGAATTGAACCCATTTCTTTCTAGATCTAAGTCCAATATTATAGCCTCTACATAATGTTTCTATTTCCACGAATGGCTAGATACAAACAAATGACATTATTCCAGTATTAATTTAATGACCCTAAAATTATTTATTGTTTCATCACAGAAATACAGCTTTTTGAATTATTTAATTATTAAATTTGTTTTAATTGAGTAAAAATAGAAAACCATTCAAACTATTTATGAAGATTTTAATTTCCTTTTTGGATGATGTATACAATGAATAGATATGAGGGTACCTGAGTTATTCTTTCAGACGAGACTGGATGGTTTGGCCTGTTTATAGATAATTGCTATCAGTAATAGGAAAAAAAAAGAACAGAACTGCCAAACTCCTTATTTTGTCAGGTTAGACCAACTCCTCAGTTCCATCTTAGTGCCTTAGTATTAAGATATTTCTCTCCAATAAAATTGGAAAGAAATTCTATTTCTTCAGGAACATGTAGCCTGTTATAAGTGAATTCCAAAGGAGAGATTGGATTATAGCAGATAATATTTTATGCTGTATATCAGGAACCTTTTATGTGACACAATATTATTATTCTCTCTCCCTTTTCTTTCTCCCTGCCTCCTTTCCTTTCCACCATCTTCCTCTTTTCTATTTACTTCTCCCCTATTCTCCTCTCTTCTCCTTTTTTCTTATTTATTATTCCCTCCCTCTCTCCTCTTTTTTATCTCTCTCTCCCTATCTTCCTCCTTGCTTCCTTCCTTCCTTCCTTCCTACCTTCCTTCCTTCCTTCCTTCCTTCCTTCCTTCCTTCCTTCCTTCTTTCCTTTCTTCCTTCCTTCCACCTTTCCTTCTTTTATTTATAATAAGCAGATTGCACTCTATGGACATATAACAAAGATCTTCCGTTCCTAAATCATATATAGATTTTAACAATACTATATTTTAAATAATATAAAGTAAGGAAAACACAATTGGATTGAAGACTTGTTCATGCTTATATTAAGGTTTGTCTGAAAAGAGACAATAATTACAGTACACTAGTGATTATGAAAGATCATCCAGGAGAGAGGTCAGGGAACTCATGGTAGGAGAATGTAACTACATTGAATAAGGTAGATCACTGCTGACTGATTTGTGAAGAAACTTAAAACTTTTAGAGAAGTTATTAAGAAAGAACAAAAAGGAAATTTTAGGCAAGGAATACATGAGCAAATTTTAAATTGTAATTATAAATAACTCATAATTATAAAAATTATGCAGTTATATAAACAAATCATAATTATAAAATCACTGATTTAAAGAAACCAATTAGTCCAAACTTTTCACTTTATATATTAAGAAACTGAGGCCAATAGAAGTTAAAATGACTTTACAAGATCACAGGGATTGAGATTTGAACATAGTTCCTTTCACATAAGTATCAGAGTTCTTTATGCCATATTCATAAACATAGGAGACTAGGGTTCTCGAGGATAAAAAGAAAAAAAATGAATCTTAAGTTTTACTCCATGGACAGAATTCAAGGAAAATGCCAAGTTGTGATTCAGAAAATGTCATGGAGATAAACTTTGCACTAAAAAAAATGATGTTTTTAGAGATCATATGACTCACATGCAGCTATGGAACTCAAGTGGCCTGGAATACTCTCTAGCACCGCCAGAATCAGATTAAAGTGTAGTTGAGATATACTTAATAAAATAAAATAAAATATATAATTGCATTCTAAAAACTTAGTGAATATGTGCTCATAGAATTCTTATGTATAGTTGAGAGACCACTAGTTTAGAGTATAGATAGGCCACTTCCTCATTGATAATGGGAGCTAAGAAAATGTGTTGGCTTTCAATGGGAGATTGAAAGTTAGAGGAAACTATATAAGATGAACCAAAGTTAATGTTCATAATGCTGCAACAAACCATATTGAATACCATGAAATTATCTATAATTATTTTCTCTTTCTCTGTCTAAACTATATCTATATTGATCTATCGATCTATCTATCTATCTAGAGTTGTACATAGTGTCAGCTTTTGCATAATGAATAGAAAGCAACCTCAGACCCAGGAAGGTCTAGATTCAAATTGTTTTACTGTCATATGTTGGTTATATGGCTGCCAAGTTATTTAATCTCTCAGTGATATTCAACGCTCTAAGAATATAACTTATTGGAGAAGTCTCCAAACTTGATGGAAGAAATTTATTCATCCAGTAGTTCCTTATATCAAGGAAAGCACAATACCAATCTTTGCCCCTAGCTGCAACTCAAGTTTGATGTGAGATAAGCATTTTGTAAAGGTTAACATATGTTAGAACGTGGTTTCCTTCTCTTCAGCTGATAGAATCTGCTCTTTACTGAAGTGGTTTGTCTTCCCTTAGCTGCTATCAGATCCTACTAATCATTTTTACACACACACACACACACACACACCCCTCCTAGTAGAACATAAAATTTTTTGAGTATTGATATTTTGACAGTTTTAAACTTAAGGATCCTATTGCTTAATACAGTGCCTTATCCATAGCAGATTCATTGCAATAAAAAGTTTATATCTTTTCATTTTCTACTAACAAAATCATGTGGGTACTTCTAAAGAATGAGTCAATATTTTGTGGTCACAAAAACAGTGTTAAGGCAACTGTCCTGTAAAATTGCAGTCAGATATCAAGGATTAGCTAGGTCAAGCCTGTTTAAGCATTGGGATAGATTACTGTAAGTTTTGCTTAGGGCTATCAAAATGGTACTGGATTCTGGAGACTTGTTAGAGGAAGACAAAGTCAAACTCAGACCAAAAAAAAAATGTTCAACTTTAGTTGGACTCCTAGTATTTTTGCTTGTCCTTTTCTTCTTATCATTTTTATGTAGAATTAAAAGTCAAGTTTAGAGATGAAAATTATTTTAAAAATCAGACACAGGACAATGTATAAAAAAGTACTTGATTGAGACATAAGTTCAAATGCTTCAAACACTTAACTAGATTTTGATACTGGGAAGTTACAACCTCTGTTTCATTTTCTCATTTTAAAATGGGCGTGATAATGATAGTGATGATGATGATGATAATTTCATTCTAATTAGCATAATATAGATAGATGTGAAAGGCAAAGATTAGAGAAGGGGGAAAGGAATAAACAGATAATCATGTATGACATCTTTATATTATACCATCAGGCCATGCTGCTTTGGTGAGAATTTATTTTCAGAATTATATTTCTAATATGGACTACAATTAAAGGAAACATATGTCTATATATCTATATATGCTGACTATGAAGGTGAAATGGATGGGAAATGGCAAGACAATTTAAAATTGTAGAGTTTAGATGCAGGAACTGACAGAAGCCAGTTTATACATATCACAGGAATAAGCTTCTCTTTTATTCATGACTTCAAAGTGTAAGATCCTCCCATAAAATTACATTCTGCTGAAGAGTGAGGCTTTAGGTCTAGTTCAAAGTTTTCAAGTGTCCAGCCAGTTTTCAAGGAAATATAGTTCATCATTTGTAGTTGTAGTGAAGGACTTGAGCAATATGTAAGAGCTCTTCTCCATGGGAAACTGTTGTGTAGTTTTATGCTTTAATATACATAGTATAAATACATATCAATTTATCCCATTTCAAGATTTTTATCAACATCTGTAACCTGGTCTGGCATAATGTGAATGAGAGGCTGAACCAAAAGGAAGACTGCAAACATTAACATTTACCTCATAATTTTGAGGTTTTGCTGATGCTGACAGTGAAAAGCTTATCCTTCACTCTTTGACATTGAGACAGATTTTAGAGCACCAGCCAGAAGCATGAGTAAGAAGGAAGTTGTGAAAATAAATCCAGCAACATAGCATTGTACAGTGTCAATAAAAGTTGTACTGGCAGTATGGCCATCATCATTGCCAAAAACTATGCTGAAATCCCTAAATAATATTCATGTTGTATATGACTCCATCTTGACCATCAATCCAACTTCTTCAAGTGTCATATAATCCTATGTTATGGACTTCATCCACAAAAATAATTGCTACATATTCATGGACTATGTCACGTGATGGACATGTCACTTATCTATGGGGTCAAGGGTTTCAAATAGAACACTCTTGGGGACTGATGGGTAAGACTTCTTTAGTCTAATGGCTTGCATCATTATGAGAAAATAAAACATTAGGAGGCTGCTGTTATAAATTTTTTCATTCATAGAGGCATGTTTCCCAGAAACAGAATAAGTTTCACTAAAGTGAAGAAAGAGGTTGGGGTCATTAGTGACAGAACAAAATAAAAACAATCTCTAATTCTGGTTTCAGAAAAAGTGAAATTTATAATTCCAGAAACAATAACAACAGCAATAATAATAACAACAATATCTCATGAGGATGTGTTTGCAACAAAATTATAATTATGATACATAATTGTTTTTATGCATTCACATACAATAGACATCCTACATTCTTCAAATATTGTCATCATGCTTTCCCTCTTTCCTCCTTTAACTACCTTTCGTTTATCATTTTCCTATATTAGAATGTTAACTAGTTGAGGATAGAAACTGTGTTTCTTTTTGCTAATATTTGCATTCCCATTGTTTAGGATAATGCTTGGCAAATGGTAATCTCTTAAATGTTTTTTGATTTAGCTTGTTGATTCTTTCTACTCCTATAATTATTGTTCCATATATTTCCCTTATCTCCTAAAGCACTCATCACTGTCATATTTTCTAATTTTCAGAAGAACATATTACATTAAATTTGGAGTGCAAAAATCACCATCCAAGTCCTAATTCTATAAGGTGTGGCATGGAGGATAATAGCTTTATTTGAGGCCTACACTGGACTATGGTTTTGTTTAAAAGAATATTTCTTCAAGTTAAAGTTTGTTCTTAATAGGGAATTTCTTTCATATCATTTAGAAATTCTGACCCAATACAGAAATTAGCTGTAATTTTTTTCATGTAACATTCCTGGCAACAATTCTGAATTTTATATTTCAGTTTACAAAAGATAAATAATTTCATAATCTCTTTGAATCTCTATGTTCCCATGCATTTTTGATCCAAGAATCCTGGAATTTTAGACTTAAATAGTATCCCATAAATGTGCCAGATAAAACTGACCTATTCTATGCCCATTTCAAAAAGTGAGGAAACAGTAGACTAGAGATAGCATACCTATTTAGCATAAATCAATCAATCAATGAAAAAGCATTTCTTAAGCATCATTTATATGCTAGACAGCATTCTTTTCAGTAGATTGTAAACATTCTGTCCTATTCCTCATCAAAAGTTTAAATCTCTAATAAAGAGCCATTTGAAAGATTATCTCTTGATTATTTGCTGACACTCATGAGTTGAGTGCTTTGGATATATTTCATTCACAATACATTATTCAACTTTCTATATTCTTTCAAGCAGAGAAAAATCCCTTTACCCATGTTATTCATTTTGTGGGCAACAGTAAGAATCTATAAATATTTTGAAGGGAAAATTTTGGTTCCTTCACTTTTTGTGTCTCCTCCATTTTCTCCATGGCATGAGGAATTGTAGTTTGCTGCTGTGGCTTAAAGAAACTCTTCTCTTTAATTGAATGAAAAGAAGTATTCAGCTACTTGCTTTGACCTTTTAGAAGTTTGGTCAGGATAAATGGTATTTGAAGGTAAGGTTTTTTTGGAGACACTTTCACTACTGCATTGCTTTAATGACAAATAAATATCTTTTATCCTACCAATGTGGTGAACTGATCATTAGATTATGTGGATTGTTAATTCCAGGGTGTTGGGATGGTGATAGAGGGCACTGTAAGGTAGTTTTTCTCTTCTTAGGTATACTTAATTATTTCAGGTAGTTCTGTTTAACTACTCTTGGAACTCTTATTTGACTATCAGTGCTTTCTCAAAGTCATTTGTTATTCTGTCATTTTCAATCATGTCTGACTCTTGGCAATCTCATTTGGGGTTTTCTTGGCAAACAAACTGGAGTGGTTTGCCATTTCCTTTTTCAACTCATTTTATAAATGAGGTAACTGAGGAAATCAGTTTAATAACTTGGCCAGGTTCACACATAGTCACATAGGTAGTAAATGCCTGAGGCCATATTTGAACTAGGAAGATGAGTTTTCCTGACTCCAGGCCTGACACTATCTACTGCACTACCTACCTGCCCCTCCCTCTATTATTTCATTTTTTTTTTTTTCTTGGCTTGTTAAATTTTTGAAATGAAGCTATGATGCTCTCTGGAATAGGTCCTCTCAGCTTTTGGTAAACACTAATCTATTAAATTGTATTCTACTCTATTTGGTTGGGGATGGGAAGGGAGAGTATAGCAAGGTCTCTGAGGCTTCTTGTATATTAAAATAATGTCATCTGATTTTTAGGGAATTGGAATGCTGCATTCCAATAATTGAATACCTAATCAGATGGAATATAAAAGCTTTTAAGATATCCAATGTCCTTACATTTCAATTAGAGTTCAGTTTCCAGGCTGACATGAAAGATGAGACTTCTAAAGTATACAATTAGGTAGACTTCTCTCAAAATAGTCACCTTTAGAAAATCTTTAAAATGTTTCTAATGTGTGCTTATCTTACCATACACTTCTCATTCCTATTTTTGACTAAGTTTCTGAAACATAAAAATGATTCAATAAAAGACCAGTTAATTAAAATATTATATTATTAAAAAAATTGGGGCAACCAAATATATCCAATTAATTATAAAGATTAATGCTTATGTTTTCTTTAAAATAGCATGATTGTTCATTTAAATAGTTTATTTTCAGAATAACTTTCTACTTTAATATCACATACCCCATAAAATATTTATGTATTTTTGTTTAAAATAACACCAAGCCTAATTATTTTCTTGTTGTCTCTACCACTGTAATATGAACTCTTTGATTATAGAAGGCCTGTTTTTTCCCTTTCTTTGTATCCCTACCCCTTAACCCAGGACTTAGCATAGAATGTGATACTGATAAATACTTACTGCCTGAGCTTTTCAATATAATTTTTTTAATCTCTGTTATCTTTAATATGAAGCACTTAAGAAGCTTGTCTCTGTTTTTTTTCACAATTCAGTAGTAATTTGGTTTATTTCTATTTAATTGGGGATTCATGAGGGTAAAATCAGCTTTCACTTTTCTTTCATTTGCTGTCACTTATCACACTGTTTGGCACATAGCAGGTGCTTAATAAATGTTTGCTGACTTTACCTGACTTGAGTAATCAAGAAATGCTGCTCCTAAAGGTGGAGAAGATAGGATAGAATAGGATAGGATTAACCTCTGAAAAATAATCATCCTTGACTATTTCTCTTCCCAACTTTGACAATCAGAATAACAAATGGTTGTTCATCTCATGAATGATTGGATAAGTAAGAGTAATTAGTCTCCAAACCATTATCCTTACTTCAACTTGGTCTCCTTCCATAAAATTCATTTTTTCTTAGTACCACATTTACTTTCATATTATGATCATGGCACTATTCAACCAATCAAGGTATCCCAATTGCTTACCAAAGTAATCCCCAAATCCCAAAATACATATCATCTATTATCATTAGTAGTGCTGAGATTTTGTGAGAACATCATTTTTCTAAATGTCTCTGAGAAGAGTACTAACATTAGTTGAAGTGAATATGGACATTGTGATTCAAATCTCTGTGCTGACAATAAAAATTGGCCCACTTTGAAGATGAAATAAATTAGTTTGAAGGTAATAGGTGGGCTCCTCACCCCCAGAATGAACAATAAAACTACCTGAGACATATTAGGTTCACTATGATCTTCAAGAATAGGGAACTCCTGAGGATATCCAAGCTGAATGTAATATGATTTTGTGGAGGAAGTTGGATTTAATTTCATTCTTTAATGATGGATAGGATTTTTATCTGTAGAAAAAAGATTTGTTTAAGTAGATTAAGTAGCATTTATAGAAGTAGAGATGTACAAAATATTCAGTAACACTTTCACTAGATCAGATGGATCATGTTGGGGATTGGTAGATAATATTTCAATCTTTTAGTTTATCTGAGTAAATCAAGACTATAGATTACTAGTAAAATATGTTGTTACAAGATTGTGGAAGATCTTGAATGTCAAGATAGAAGATTTTTTTCTTTTTTCTTTTTCTTTTCTTTTCTTTTTTTTTGTATAGTTAGTGGTGAAGTTTTGGCAGAGGAATGGAATGTTCAAACCAATGTTTTAATATGATTAGTCTGGCAGCAGTATTTATAGTGTGTCCTAGGAGAGAGAAATTGGAGAATGGGTAGATCAGGTTAGAAATACCAAACTTTGGTATCTATTACAAATATATTTATTAATGGGCTCTATTCCAACTGTTCATTGAGAATTCAGAGGTTTGGAGTTCAGGACACATTCCCTATAAAAATAAAGATTACATTGGCAATTAGGTTACCACAATAGCACATTAAATAGTATAAAGTTACAGAACTTAGAAAACCTTCAGAAGAGACAAAAAGTGCAGGGAATCTCCAACTTTGGTGTCCATTTGTATATAGAGTTCATTTTTATATGAGACATCCATAAAGCAGATATTTAATTGTCTGAAGAATGACAGCAATGTATTCTTATTTTTACTTTTGATGTTTTCATTAAAACAAACAAAAGAACTAAATACAACTATAACTATATTATAATGGGCAAAAGCTTCCTGCTGAGGCTCATTCACTTGATGAAAAAAGCTAAGGACAAAAAGAATAAAAAGTGATAAGAAATGAGAAGGTGTCACCCTTGATTGGACTCCATTGGAACTTGATATTTTGAAGTAATTGGAAGTGACAAGGTAGGGAGAGTGGATAGGAAGCTATTTTAGTACCCTATTTATTTGATAATTACCACATATAAGTGATCCTGATTTATTAAAAATCTGCGTGACAATGAGATCCTCTGGTCTAGGGAATTTTAACAATTTTTTAAATGGATTAAATATCCCTCTGGAATTCTGGTTAATCCCATTGAACCATTATTGGAATAGTTTTTAATACTATTTAAAAATAATTGAAGGCCATTCTAAATTACAGTTAGAGGGTAATGAAAATAAAGATATATTTTTGGTTTTTTCTCTGAGTTCACATATTCTCCCCAGGTTATTTACCTCAGGTTAAGAATTCCTGCTCTGATCCTATGGAGATGAAGATATAAACCTTCTGAGAATTAAGTGGGTCAAGTTAGAACGTATTATTTATCATGTAATGCCTGACATTGATAGAGAGGGCAATCTTGTTAGACAAAATTAATTTCTTGTTGTAATGCAACTAGGGCTTGCCATAATTGGATATAGTCAATGTTTTGACACTTGTATTATACTTAAAGTTAGGTCAGTGGAGTTGTCCTAGAATTTTTGAGGATAAAAGCCTGTTAATCAGTGAATTTTTGGACCCAAGAATTATTCAGTCACAGAATTGCCTATGGCTTGGAAATTCCTTATCCTAAAACATTTTGATCATGGCACCTTATACTCTCAGCTAAATTCCTCACTTTTTAACCACTACTTTTCTTTCACATTGTAGAAAGTCAATATATTGTTCCATAAAAAATGATGAAGAAGCTGATTTTAGAAAGCTTGGAAAGATTTACATGAACTGATGCTGAGCAAAGCAAGCAAAACCAGAAATACATTGTACACAGTAACAGTAAGAATGTGCAATGATCAACTATGAAAGATTTGGTTCTTCTCAGTGGTTCAGTGATTCAAAGCAATCCCAATAGACTTTGAATAGAAAAATGGCATATGAATCCAAAAAAGAACTAAAGAAACTGAGTGTAAATCAACACATTGTTTACTTCTTTTTTTCTGTTTTTTAAAAATCTCTCCCACAGTTTTTTTCCCCCTTTTGCTCTGATTTTTCTGTCCCAACATGATTCATAAAGCAATGTGTGTTTAAAAAAAGGCCTCAAAAAAGAAAAAAAAATAATATACTATAATTAGTTCTGATGGATGTGTCTCTTCAACAGTGAGGTGATTCAGGTCAGTTCCAATGGTTTTGTGATGGGGAGATATCTGCAACTCACAGAGAGGTCTGTGGGGACTGAATTTGGATCACAACATAGTATTTTCAGTTTTTTGTCATTGTTTGCATTTTTTCCTTCTCATTTTTTTTCTTTTTGATCTGTTTTTTTTATTTTTTAAAGCTTTTTTATTTTTAAAACATATGCACGGGTAATTTTTCAACATTGGCCCTTGCATAGCCTTCTGTTTCTGATTTTCTCCTTTTTTTCCCTCCACCCCCTCTCCTAGATGGTATGCAATCCAATACATGTTATGCATGTTAAAATCTATGTTAAATCCAATATGTGTAAATGTGTTTATACAATTCTCTTGTTGCACAAGAAAATCATTGATCTGATTTTTCTTGTGCAGCATAATAATTGTGGAAATATGTATAGAAGAATCACACATGATTATTTGCTCTCTAGGGGAGGGTTGGTGGAAGGTAAAAAGAAAAAAAAATTGGAACACAAAGTTTTGCAATGGTGAATGTTGAAAACTACCCATGCATATGTATTTTTTTTAAATAAAAAGCTTTAAAAAGAAAAAAAAAGAAAAGAAATTTAAAAATCACACTAAAAACTCTAAGGCATTTGAATTTCAAATTGTCTGATACTATGTGGTCCTTGGGAATGTGTTTAATCAAATAACAACTTACACTTATCTAATAATGCAGATGACAATGATAATAGCTAACATTTTTAGATTGCTATAATGTTTACAAAGTGATCCACCATTAACAAATCAGTGAATATAGAACATAAACTATTAATTCTAGTTTTATAAATAAAAGTATTGAAATTCAAAGAGATTTAAGAGATTTGCTAAAATTTACAGCAATATTAAGTATCAGAACCAAGATATAAATACAGGACTATAGAAAATAAGTCAAACTCTCTACCTAACCATAATTCTTCAATTCTTTGAGATTATGTCAAGTTAAAGACAGTAATAAGTGATATCTTCTATTTGTAATTGTTAAAGATAGGTAAGATTGAATCTATGACTCCATGCATTTGTAAACATTTTTAAAATAACAAACATTGTGGAAATTATTTTAAAGTAAAATATTTATTGAATAATTTCTGATCTTTTTCAGGATAAGAAAAATATTTTACTTCTTGTAAATGTTTTCATTGTTGATGTTATATCATTCCAGCAGATGCCTAAAAAAGTCATTTATATGTTCCACAATTAAAATAGTGCTCATAACAGTATGCTTGGGACTTTATTTGTTAAATAGTGACGTCTCTATTGGCCCACATGACTGGCTTTGTTCAGGTTCACTTATATTACAAGTCAGAATAAACAGAAATTATTTGAAGCATTATTTATTTTAAACTATTTATTCCAGTCTGACTCCTGATAGAATCATGGGGTCATCCTCACCACCCTGCGAAGCTAGCTACATTGTTATAAAAGTGAAAATCACATATTGTTTTCCAATCTGTTTAGCCATGGATGCATGAGACTATAATAGTTTGATCAAAACACACTTCACTTTCTTGTTATTAGAAATTTCACCCTCTAGTAATATCTCCTGATGGAAAGGCAGGGAGTTAGTCCAGGGACAAGACAGTAATAGTTGGAGATACATGCAAAATTCAATTCATGCCTTTTATTTATGTAAGATACACTGTCTCACCTAAAATGGAAAAAAAAAAGTTCAAGGGGGTGAGATTCTTACTGTTCCTTGCCTCAGATCAGAGTCTACCTTCCTAGGAGTGCCTTATTGAGCCACAATATGACTTGGGGGATGAAGAGATATTCTATTTGAGGGTTAATATCCCATTGGCACATGCACAGTTGGTGCTTTGGATACCCATGTAGTTCTTAAGTAATAATTGTGAAACTCAGGTCTGACTCAAAGGTACTGGTAAGAAACTTATATGATAGAGTACTGGAGGACAAGGATATGTAAAATGAATTTTGATGCAAGTCCAACAATAAATTATCACAGTTATCTGCAAGATTTATGCAAGTCAGGCCATGGGGTCAGGAGAAAGCCCTCTCTAAAGAAACCACAGAGTTAAAATATCAAGCCAAGTTGAAAAAATTATAAGTCCAAGAGACATCCTTAGTGAGTATTTCTGTAAAGACTTTAAATGTGTGTTTAAATAAGGAATTTGAATTTTATTTTATAGACAGTAGGAAAACATGGAAAATTGCTGAGTAGGAGAATTAGATATAAGATTCTGAAGAGCTCAAATATCAGTGTGAGATCTTTTAACTTCTTGGAAAAAATAGAGCACAAATCATTCATCTTTGCACTTTTCCCTGGCTCTAGACCAGTGCCTTCACATTAGTAAATGTCACAGGCTAAGAGGATGTTACGAGCTCAGAAGATGGGAATACCTCTGAGAACTATAGTGGTCTGGGAGGTTTTAAGGAAGAATGCAATGAGAATAAAGACCTCAAAGCCATGTATTATAAATAAGTGATGTGGCCAATCTATATAAAGTAGGAGAAAAGCAGATTTTCACCATGGAAGTATAGGGTCCCCGTTAATCCAAGTAGCTTGTCAAGACATCTAAAAGGAAGTTTAAAGTATCAATTTTATATAAAGTATCAGTTTTATATGATGTTTGAATTAAATCAAACAGCAGAATTGCCTACATATATTCATGCAAATGATTTGAGGTATATCAAGTAGCATATTGGTTTGAAGTTATGTCAAATATCTGGAATGAAAGATATTTCATCTCATTTAATGTATCAATCAAACATTATGTATTTTATATCTCCTCTGTATGTCAATATTTTCTGTTTAATTTGGGAAAGTCTTCATTGAAGCAAATATGTCTGGATATTGAAGGGCAAACTTGTTAAGGAGGTCTCGTATATTTCAAGTGTTTTACCATGAGAGAAGATTTGTGGATCAATGAAAAGAGAAAAAGTAAGGGATAGTTATGTACTTCTGAATAATAGATTCATGAAACATGAAACACTAAATTAAATGCATTTTTGTGTCTACTATGTAACTATTATGTCTTCTATTATCAGGCACAAAATTGCAAGCAAACTAAGATCAGATCATAAATCTAGGATTGGAAAGGGTCTTAGAGAGCATTGAGTGTTGTGTCTAAGGTCAAATTTGAACACAGGTCCTCCTTACTTCAGAGAACATCTAGTTGAATCTCCTCATTTTTTAATGAGAAAAATGGAGGCTCATGGAAATTTTGTCTTGTTCAAATCAATCTGGCAATAAACATCAGAAGTAAGTTTATAACCTGTTTCTCTGGGCATTGGCTGGCTCAGTGGATAGACTATAGGGTTTGAAATTAGGAAGATCTAAATTAAAATACAGCCTTAGACATTTACTAGCTATGTGACTCTGAATAATTAAGTTAACCTTTTTTATCTTAATCTATTGAATAAGAATATGGCAATCTACTCCAGCATCTTTGCCAAAAAAGTTCTCATGGAAAGTATGGTCCAGAGGTTCATAAAGAAACAGAGAGTACTGAATGACTAAACAACAACCTTTGAGTACAGCATCACTGCTTTTTCTATTTTGTCATTTTGACTCTTTAAAAATAGTAAATTATACAAACCCATGAATTTGATATTAAAAATTTCTTGCTGGAGATAGCTAGATGGGACAATGGATAAAGCATCAGTCCTGAATTCAACGGAATAATAATCTATAGAATGTGAAAGCTACATAAATTTCCTTCTTGGTATAATCAAAACCCTATAAATCAACAAAAGCCAGTAACTAACAGATTTATGTCCTCAGAGCATAATACATAAAAACAAATCATCTTTACCCATGAAAACCCAAGATGAGCATCAAGAAGATAAATAAATTGAATGTATATCATCATTCTTGGCTACATTTCATTTCTATTTTTTAAAGTTACAGTTTATTTCAGAGGAGCATTTTCCCCCAGTTTTATCCTGCACATTGTTCATGAAATTACAATAGAAAGATTGTAGTCACATAAACATATTAGGATCTAGTTCTATTTTATTTACTTTTGTATGGATTTGTGATTTCATCAATATAAGGAACTTCAAAGGAACTTATGCTTATGGTAACTAGCATGCATGAATGGCTGAATTAAATTGAGGTGTTCCTGATGCCAACACAGATCGTGTATTCACTAAACCAATGATTTCCAAGATGGAGGGCAGAGGTTCTATGGATATGATATCACTCAAGGAGACTGTCATTTGTCTTAATGTTTGATTGAACAAGAGTATAGGAAGATAGCTTGCATTCTACACTCCCAGTGATGGTCAGCTGTGGAGATTGTCTCTAACACACTCAGGTTTTCACTTTCCTACATTCTCTGCTCTAAAACCCCCAGATCCCCACTTCAAAAAGTCTTGCCTTTCCTCCACTAAGATTAGGAACTAACTCAATTGTTACCCATAGCAAATGTGAACATGACATTGAGAAAACTGTTACTTTTCTCTTCCCCTCCATGCAACCTATCCTAATACGTGACTAGAAGTTATGGATGGAATTTGAAAGAAAGTGACTGATAAATAAGAGATCTGTCTCCTTTTTCATTTTGGTTGGGACAATTTTGTAACACACAGGATGAACAAGCATGGATTGTAACCTAAATCAGAAATATCAATTATCTTTTTTCCCCCAGATAGCTGTTAGTTAAATATTTGTGAGTGCACCCATGGAATTGGAGTATCTTTTTAAATTGCTTTTTGGGAGCCATATTTACTAAAAAAAATCAGTTTCACTTTTGTGGCTTCATTATTTTCCATTTAAATTGTTTTATATTGTTTTCTAGACTGTGCACTTCACATTAGTTCATTTAACTCTTTCGATGCTTCTCAGTTTGTTATTTATTTCAGCACAATAATATTCATTATATCCATAAACCACAATTTGTTTAGCCATTTTACAACCTATGGACATTACTTTATTTCTAGTTATTTGATGCTAAAAATATTAGCATATTTTAAGTACTGGCTATATAATTTTTATAAATTATTTCTTCAGAATATATATTTAGGGTCAAAGGACATGGACATTTTAGTCATTTTTTTAACTTCCAAATTGCTTTTCAAAATAACTTTTAATAACTGTTCCAATTAATATCATATCATTCAACCTCTTAATTAATGGAGGAGGCATAAGAGAGAGGGAGATAATTTTTCATTTAAAAAGTTTTTAATTGTCAAAAATAGATAAATGATATTAAAAAAAAACACCTGATACTGATTTTATTAATTGGAACAGTTATTAAGTTATTTTGAAAAGCAATAAATTTCATTAGGTAAATTTGGTTTACCAATTTTATAATTAGAAGAAAATAATGAACATAAAAACTCTATTGAACATTGAGATTTACAGCTGTGTGACTTAATAGTGTCTAAATTTCGTTTCCCAATATATAAAATTCTGAACTTGGACTTCTTTATTTTGAAGTTTCCAATTCTAACAGTCTTTGATTGTCATTTTGTTTAATTGATATTCTTAATTGAGCAGGAAGGTAAATCAGATATCTCTGAATTAATGTCTCAACCCCTAAGGTTCTACAAGTCACTGACTATACACACCTATATATGTGCCTACACACAAAGTATATGTGTACATATGTATAAGAAACAAATATATACATGTTTATCATGCATGTATCCATATAATTGAATCAATAAAGGAAAAATGGTTTCTGCAAACTGAAATAAGATAATGTATAATTATAAACTTATTGCAACAAAGATTTTCACCTGGAAAGAATGTTAGAGGATAAATATTCATTTTTTCCTTTTATTGATGAAAAAAGTGGGGCCCAGAAATGTTAAATGATTTATATAATTAGCTTTTGTCCCCCACAAGGATTTGAATGTAGGTCCTCTGATTCCAGGTCAGTGTTCTTTCCACTATTCTTCTTTAGTTTTATTCAGAACTTTGGTGGCTCTCATTTTTTAGATATTAAAAAAAATATTTTTACTGTAATTTTTAACAATTTAGTTTCAAATTTTCTTCCTCTCTGTAGTCATATCTTTCTAGTTTTCCTAAAATATCTTGTTCATTTTTATTTCTTAAAGCATTCCATCACAATCATATACCATAACTTGTTCAGCTATTTTCTGTTTGATGGATGTCCTTTAATTTTCAATTCTTTGCCACCACTAAAATAGCTGTTATAAATAACTTTTTGCACATATAGGTCCTTTTACTTTTTTAAAATTCTCTTTGGGGGCAGCTAGGTGGAATAGTGGATAGAGCACCAGCCCTGAAGTCAGGAGAACCTGAGTTCAAATCTGGCCTCACATACTTAACACTGCTTGGCTGTTTGACCCTGGATAAGTCACTTAACCCCAATTCCCTCAGCAAAAAGTAAATAAATAAAAATAAAAACAAATCTCTTTGGAATATAGAACTAGAAGTGGAACTCTGCAAATGCTAGCTAACACCCAAATCATTAATCCACAAACAAATTACATTTAGTCCAATAGCAAGACTTCAAAGTCTTCATAACCACTGGAAAGGTTATGATCTAGATAACACCAATGATCTAGATATGATATTAATCTGTTCTAAATGTCCCTTTTCTAACAGGTTGTGTCTATTCTATGACAATTTTAATGACCTTGGAGTCCATAGAGACAAAGGGGTGTCACGATTTCATCAGGCTGTCAAATTTCTCCAATGATGCTCCTATTCTATTTGTCATAAATAATAGAGAGATAAAAAAGGTAAGAGAAAATTATGACAATTACCACCCCATGAAAGTCCCTTGATGCTTAAATTGCTTCCCTTCGACACTATTCCATAATCTCTTGGACTAATGAATATTGACTGTACTGTTCCTTGACTTCTGAATATCGAGATTTTAAATTCCAGGAGGAGAGCGAAAATTTTTACTTATCATTATAAGTCTTTAAGTACAAACTGATTGCCTCATGAACACATTTAATTGTTTTCTTTATTAGAGCTGTTTATTTTCAAAATACATTCATAAATAATTTTCAACATTCATCCCAGCAGAACTCTGTGTTCCAATTTTTTTTTCTTCCTTCTCTCCACACCCTCCCCTAGATGGCAAGTAATGCAGTATGCTAAACATGTGAAATTCTTCTATACATATTTCCACAATTATCATTATCACAGGAATAATCAGATCAAAAAGGAAAAAAATGAGAAAGAAAACAAACTGCAAGTATATAACAATAAAAATGATGGAAATAATATGTTGTGAGCCACACCCAGTTCCCCCCAGTCCTCTCACTGGGTGCAGATGACTCTCTTCATCACAAGACAATTGGAACTTGCCTGAATCACCTTACTGTTGAAAAAAGTCATGTCCATCAGAATTGATCATCATATAATCTTGCTGTTGCTGTCTATAATGTTCTCCTGGTTCTACTCACTTCACTTAGTAATTCAAATAACTCTCTCCACGTCTCTGAAATCGTCCTATGGACTGTTTCTTATAGAACAGTAATATCCCATAACATTCATATATCATAATTTATTCAGCCATTCTCCATCTGATGGGCTTCTACTCAGTTTCCAGCTTCTTGACACTACAAAAAGGAGTGCTACGAACATATTTGTACATGTGGGTCCCTTTCCCTTCTTTATGATCTCTTTCAAATACAGGTCCAGTAGAAACACAGCTGGATCAAAGAACAAGCACAGTTTGATATCCCCTTGGGCATAGTTCCAAATTGCTCTATAGAATGTTTGAATCAGTTCACAACTCCACCAACAATATATTAGTGTCCCAGTTTTCCCACATTCACTCCAACATTCATCATTATCTTTTCCTGTCATCTTAGCCAATCTGAGATGTGGAACACATTTAATTGTTCACATGTAAAATGCATCTAAGGCTTTAAAATTTCAAATTCAATCAACATTTACTTTAAGCCCTCCTCATTGAGAAAATAGTGTCAGGTGTTTGTCAATTAAAATAAAACAATGACCAGGGAGAAGCAAGTATAGGGTAGGAAAAAGGGTCTTACTATCAAGCTTCCCATACAAAATTGTAAAGGTGGGAAATGAGAAAAATTCTTTTTTTTTTTTAAGTACAATAAGTGATGGAAGAGAGATAGATTTTGACATGGCCCTACTTCTATGGTGCAGTCAGAGGACTATGCTAGAAAGATTCAGTCCATTTTTTTTCCTAATTAGACTTTGAGGAGAGAGACAATCCTATTTTTGTGGAATACTGAGGCAAATTTATAACAAATGTTCCTTCCAGCCTCATACCTGAGTTTTGAAAAGAGCTAAAGTTAATAAAACAGGATTAGCTTATGCAGAGCTTTGAAAATATTATCCTCAAAGTTTATTGGCAGGTGGGCAGAACATGAACCTGTCTGTTATCTCAGACTGCTCTCCATGGCAGAAATCATCAATATCATTGTGCCTTTTGTCTCTAGCAAATGTCTTTTGCAGCTTTAGATATTATATCCAGTGGCATGGAAACTAAAGAAGATATTTTGTAATGACGGTCTCCTCAGCAGGATTCCAGTTTGGACACACTGTTTACACTTTGGGGTTGGGAGGAGAAACACTGATCTTGTTGCCATCTGTTCTATATTGCTTATATTATTAGCATTTGCAAGGGCTAATTGCTATGTTGAAATGTCTCAGATGGCTGTTAATGGTGTATAAAAGTTTATTTTTTTATTTTATGCCAGATGACAAAATTGAACATACTGTAAGAGAGTAGTTACCCTAAGTGTGGTCTGTGCTTCCTAGGGATCCCTGAGACTCTTTCAAGAGGTCTTCAAGGCAAAAAAAAATTTCATAATTATAAAAAGCAAAGTATTTGCCTATTGAAATAACCATTGCTTTTGGAGCTATTCTCAAAAAGTTATCAAACTGTGCATACCCTTTGACCCAGCAGCATTTCTACTGGGCTTATATCCCAAAGAAATCCTAAAGGAAGGAAGGGCCCCACATGTGCAAGAATGTTTGTGGCAGCCCTTTTTGTAGTGGCTAGAAACTGGAAACTGAATAGATGCCCTTCAATTGGAGAATGGCTGAATAAATTATGGTATATGAATATTATGGAATATTATTGTTCTGTAAGAAATGACCAGCAGGACGATTTCAGAGAGGCCTGGAGAGACTTGCATGAACTGATGCTGAGTGAAATGAGCAGAACCAGGAGATCATTATATACGGCAACAACAATACTATATGATGATCAATTCTGATGGACATGGCTCTCTTCAACAATGAAATATTTCAAACCACTTCCAATTGTTCACTGAAAAAAAACATATACACCCAGAGAGACGTATGTGAAATGTGGACCACAACATAACATTTTCATACTCCTTGTTTGATGTTTGCTTACATTGTGTTTCCTTTATCTGGTATGTCTTTTGTGTAGATAAGATTTTTCTTGCACAACAATGATAAGTTTGGAAATATGTATACATATATTCAATTTGCCAATATTTTAACATAATTAACATGTAGTGGATATCCTGTCATCTAGGGGAGGGGTGGGGAGTTGGGGGGAAAATTTGTAACAGAAAGCAATGTAAGGGTTAATGTTGAAGAATTACCCATACATATGTTATGCAAATAAAATAAAATTTTAAAAAAAGAGACATCAAAAAAAGAAAACAGACCCAAAAAACCCCTCAAAAAATAAAGTTAAAAAAGTATGTTTCTAAAAAAAAGAAATAACCATTGCTTTTATAATTACACATCTGTATGATTTTCTCCATATACTTCATCAAAAACAATATATTGAAACAGATAGAATGTTGAAGCACATATGAGAACCTAGCTGTCTTCTATCAAGCTAAATATTAGATTTCAAAAAAAGAAAAAAAATAAAACAATGTCACCATTCTTGCTGTTTTTGCTTAGAAAATAATATAATCTCTCCCCCCCCATACACACATACAAATAGCTGTTAACATGTAAGAGTCTTATCATCAAGAACACTGTGAAGATCACTTGACAAGATAATATATCAGATACTGAGCTTCTTTCCAAACTACTCTGTCAAACATTCATTCTCTACTGCACAGAGTCCAACTTCATTGGGCTAATTACATTGTTCAAATGCCAACTATACACTTGCTGAAAAGACTATTTTATGAAGAACTCGCACAGGACAAGCACTCACAAGCTGGTCAGTAAGATGATACAAAGACACTCTTAAGGTCTATCTTTAGAATTTTGGAATTGATTGTATGACATAGGAAACACTGACATAGGACTGTCCGGCATGGCATGCTTTCATCAGAGATTGCTCTATGAGTTTTATGAGCTCTATGAGAAAAGCAGAATTGAATTATCTAAGAAGAAACACAAGATAATACAAAGTTAGAGAATCCATCCCAAATGTTCATATGGACCATTTGTGCCTGATCTGTGGCAGAACATCATTTAAGTCTGATCAGCCATAGCCAGACACACTAATTGGCTCTAATATAGTGATGTCACTTTGGTCTTCTTTGAAGGACTACAACCATCTAATCAATGATTTCTATTTTCTATTTCCTATGTGGCAAATATGTGATTGATTTAACTGCATAAACAAAAGCTCTTTAATATCCTCAATGATTTTTAAGAGTATAGAAAGGTCTTGAGATCAAATTGTTTGAGAATCACTATTTTGAGTGATAATCATCATCCAGATAACATTACACAATGGCTACATAAGTGGTATAGAGCACAGAGGGCTGGATCTAGAGTCAGGAAGACTTAGCTTTTTGAGTCCAATTCTGACCTCAGAGACTTACTAGATTTGTACTCTGGGCAAGCCATTTAATCCTGTTTGCTTCAGTTTCCTCATCTATAAAATGAACGGGAGAAGGAAATAGCAAACCACTTCATTGTCTTTGCCAAGAAAATTCCAAATAGGATTGCAAAGAGATGGACATAACTGAAACAACTGAACAACATGTAGCTATATAAATTCATTTAATACATGTACTTCAGAATCCACAGAATTGTCTGAAAATGGTTTGTTACTTCTTAAAATAACTTCCATTTAAAGGACCCACATGTGCAAAAATGTTTGTAGAAGCTTTTTTTTTTTTTGTGGTGGCAAAAATTTGGAAAATGAATAGATGACCATCAATTGAGGAAAGACTGAATAAGTTAAGATATATGAAATAATGGAATGTTATTAGTGTATAAAAATGAAAAACAAGTTGATTTTAGAAAAGCCTAGAAAGATTTACATGAACTGATGCTCAGCTAAATGAGAGGCACCAGGAATGCATGGTACATGTAACAGCGAGAGTGTTCAATGATCAATTATGAAAGACTTGATTATTCTCAATGGTCCAATGATCAAAGGCAATCCTAATAAACTTTGGATAAAAAACACCATCTGCATAGAGAAAGAGAATTATGGAGCCTGAATGTAAAGCAGTACATGTTATATTCACTTTTTCCCTTCTTTTTCTTCTGTTTTTATTTTCTTTTGTGGTTTTTCCATTTTGTTCTTTCTTTCCCAACATGATTCATAAATAAATGTGCACAAAATGAGAATGTACATGCAAAACCAGAAAAAATAAACAATAAACAAGAAAAATAGGTTTCACTTATGTAATGCTTCAAAGCCAGAATGAAGTCTCATATCCATTATGAAGACACTTTTTAAAAGAGATTTAGAGATTGAAGGGATTATAAGGATTATCCAATCCAACTTCTTTGGTGCCTAGAAATGGAATTATAATTCTTTGTTGTTTATTAGTTTTACCAGCTAATGGTGATTCCTCACAAAACCAGGGATTTGAATCACAGAAACCTTGAAGCCATAATTGTAATCAGGATATTGAAATCAAGCAGTCCAGCAGGGAAAGCTGGAGAAGCCAGGGTCCCTGGGTTCATACTTGAAATTGGGACTCTGTTTTTTATAGGAACTGAGCTGAACCATAAACCCAATCTTTACGACCTCCCCAGATCTATCTGAGATAAGACAAAAGGGAGGAAAATTATATTCTATGTGTTAGGGAATAAATTTAGGCATTTTTAATTTTATCTTTTGAAGTTAGTATTTCTTTGTAAAAGCTATACCAACTGTTAGTGGTTAAATAGAAGTATGGTACAAGGAACCACCACTACAATTTAAGAAGTATCTTTAGTGGCTGGAGCCATTTGCACAAATTCTAAACTCTTTCCACTAATCTCACAGTACCTGAGAATCCTGAGGAAACTTAGGAAAGATAGAAAATTTAACATAATTTATTTTCAGACAGTGGGGGCTAGGGTAGTTAAATATGACAGAAGACTTAAAATGTAGGAAAAGGTCAGATTATAAAGTGCTAGAGAACTTTATTGCCACTGGAGTAAGGGAATGATATGATCAAACTTGTATTTTATCAGTTGAATAGAAGACAAATTTGTCTGGGGAAAAATCTTCAGGCTGTAAAACCAAAAAAAAGCAATTGTAATAGTCCAGGGGAAGGGTGATGAGCTGGTGTCATAACTATGTTAGTAAAGAAAAATGGAATATATTTTGGAGATGTAATAAAGTAAGAAATTACAATATTTATCAATTGATTTCAAATATGGAATGATTGAAATTGAGGATTTGAGGAAGAACACTGGGATTGCAATTGTGAATAACTGTGAAAGTGGTAATTGCCTTAATAAAAAATAGGTAAGTTGAAAAGAGATGTTTTCTGGGGGGGGAGAGGAGAGACAGTGAAACTAAATCAAATAATAATCAAGTCTGTACTTTTTAAAGTTTATTAAAAAATACTTCTCAATTTCATTTTAATCTGGTTCAACTAGAAAGTGTTATGAGCTTCATTCTATCTACATGTTTAGTACTATAGTAGCAAATAAAGAACTTGCTTCAGATTCTGGAAGACAAAGTTTCAAATGGTACTTCATATAATAGCATAGCATTGGCTAGTCAACTTTGAGCAAGTCTCAATCTCCTATTGATAAGAGTAAAGTAAGACTGGAACCTTTTTTTGCAAATTACAATCTTCATTGATAGACAGAGGCCCCTCATTTAAAGTTCTTTATAACAATAAAATCACAGAGTCCAGTCTTATTTCTCTCTTTCTCTCTTTCTCTCTCTCTCTCTCTCTCTCTCTCTCTCTCTCTCTCTCTCCATATATATATATATATACATATATATATATATATGTACATACATATATGTGTAGGTTAAATATAAAGCTTTTATTATTTGTGATTTTATTTTTTTGTTTTGCAAATTTTAAATTTCCCTTCTCATCCTAGTTGTATTTATCTTGTTTTTTTCAAAAGTGTTTTCATTACTTATAATCAAAATCCTGTTTTCTCTTTTATGTTCTCTTGTGTTTCTTGTTAACTCAAGAATTATTTCTGTACTAATAGTTGAGAAGCTACATCTTTCAATTCCCCTCTAATTATTTTTTGGTAATTTTCTATCCAATATTTAAAGAACAAATAATTCCTTTGTTGGCTTAACAGTGTGCAAAAATAGAGAAGAAAGACACCTTATCAAACTCATTATATTAAATAAATATTGTTCTGATATACAAAACATAGAAAAGATCTACAGCAAAGTGATACTAAAATATTAAATAAAATATGAACAAAAAAGAGTTAAACATTCTGAAAGGGATATTTTTATAGCAATTACATAAGAATGGCTTATAATTAGGAAAATAAATCATGATAAATAAAAAAAATAAAAAATATTTTTGTCACTAAATATAGAAGAAAATTGAAGACATTATACAATTAACTTACGTTTAAAACAAAATTTGTAAAAAAATTGTATAGAAATAAAAGGAAATTGTCTTATCATCTTTTACTTAAAATTCAAAGTTAGCATTATTTGGAGAAGAGAGATGCTAGAAAATTGCCATAAAGGATCAGGGGCAAATAAATGATCCCATTATCCACTCTGCCTCTGTGAATATTTCACATAGGGCTAAGAATGCTGGCTACAGCAATAAAATAAGGAAAAGAGATTTAGTGAACAATATTACATAAAAGAGTTGATAAATATCTAGATTTGCAAATAGGATGATTATTTAGAGAACCCTAGAGAATTAACAATAAAAGGATAAATTAGAATCTTAATTTTAAAGGAAGGATTAGCAAAATAAAACAAATACAATTTAAAAAATAAGTTCTTTTTTGGTATATTAATATCAAATTCAAGAGAAAGAGAAATTCCATTTAAGATGACCACCAAAAAACCAAACCAAACCAAACCAAACCAAAACAAAAAAAACAACAAAAACTCCATATCTGGGAATTATCATGTCAAAACACAAATTTAGAGCCTAATTAACTGAAGCTTCCAAGCATTATTAAAAAAAATAGTTTTGAATATATGTGGAGAGGTATGTTATGCCCATAGTTGGCCAAAGATAGTATTTTAAAACTTTTAACTAAATTGCTATGAAAATTTGGTATTATTCAAATCAGTCAACCACAGGAATGTTTTATAGAATTGATGCAAACATGTCTAAGTAAAAAATAAAGATCTTGGGATATAATAAAAAAATTATATAGGCAAGAAGGAGCATTGTCATTTAAATGGTACTATTATATAGTAATTATCAAGAACTAAATCTTAAACAAAGAATGAAGGAAAAGCAAAATGTTCTGGAAGAGCAACTGCTGAATCATGCTGTTTACCTCCAAAATGTTTTCTCTAGTGTTTTCTCATTTCCTATAAGTGTGTCAGAAGGAGTAGCCATCCCTTTCACTGGACAATGATATCCCTGATCTGACAATTTCTCCTGTCTGCAACTCATTCCCACATCCAAATAATAGCTTCAGTTTTTATTGCTGCTCAGTTCTGTTATTTCTTCTCAAAAATTCCTGTCCTTGCTTACTATTTCCTTCTTTTTAAAAATTGTTTTATTTTTCATAGTTATACATGTACACTAACTTTTCAAATACACATTTCTTTATTAATCATGTTGAGAGAGAAAATCATAACAAAAGGGAAAAATCATGGGAGAGAAAAAAAATAGAAAAAAGAAGTGAATATAGCATATGTTGATTTATATTCAGTCTCCTTAGTTCTTTTTCTAAATGTGGATTGTATTTTTTACCATGAGATTAATGAGATTGCTTGGATCACAGAACCACTGAGAAGAGCCAAATCATTCATAGAGGATCATTGCACAATTTTGTTGTTACTGTCTATAATGTATTTCTGATTCTGCTTGCTTCACTCAACATTAGTTCATGTAAATAATTCCAGACTTTTCTAAAATTAGCTTGTTCATAGTTTTTTTTTAATAGAAAAATAAATTCCATTATCTTCATAAACAATAACTTGTTTAGCCATTCTCCATCTTATGGGCATCTACTCATTTTTTTAATTCTTTGCCATCACAAAAAAGAGCTACTACAAACGTTTTTGAACATGTGGATACTCTTTCCCCCTTTACAATTTCCTTGGGACACAGTCCCAGTAATAGCGCTGCTAGGACAAAGGGTATGAAGAGTATTATAGCCCTTTGGGCATAGTTCCAAATTGCTTTCCAGAATAGTTGGATTATTTCACAATGAAATCAACAATGTATCAGTGTCCCTGTTTTCCCACATTCCCTGCAACATTTATCATTATCTTTTCTTGCCATCTTAGCCAATGGGAGAATTGTAAGGTGGAAACTGAGTTGCTTTAATTTGCATTTCTCTAATCAATAATGATTTAGTTTATTTTTTTCATAGGACTAGAGATGGTTTTAATTGTGTCATTTAAAATTATCAAGTCATAACTTTTGATCATTTATCAATTGGGGAATGATTTGTATTCTTTTAAATTTGACACAGTTTATTAATTTTAGAAATGAGACCTTTATTGGAAATTATGGTTGTAAATATTTTTCTCCAGATTTGCACTTCTCTTTTACTTTTGTTTCTGTTGGTTTTAGTTGTGAAAAACCTTTTTTTTTAATTTAATGAAATCAAATCTGTCCATGTTGCCTTTCATAATGTTCTCTAGTTCTTCTTTGGTCATAAATTCCTCCCTTCTTCAATGATCTGATGAATAAATTATCCATTGTTCTCCTAATTTGCTTATGGTATCATCCTTTATATCCAAATCATGATCCATTTTAGCCTTATTTTGATATGGGGTATGAGATGCCAAGTTTTGACATATTATTTTTCAGTTTTCCCAGCAATTTTTGTCAAAGA
>JAJPUD010005627.1:62454-75918 GCA_023553655.1 Myrmecobius fasciatus | reverse complement strand
ATATATTGGTTTGGTTTCATTTTGGTTTTCTGGTTTGTTTAATTTATTTATTTTTAATACACATTGCTTTATGAATCAAATTGGGAGAGAAAAATCAGAACAAAAGGAAAAAAGCATGAGAAAGCAAAAGAAAGAAAGAAAGAAGTGGACATAGCATGTTTTGATTTACATTCAATCTCCATAGTTCTTTTTCTGGATGCAAATGGCATTTTCTATCCACTCTATTAGCATTGCCTTGGACCACTAACTCTGAGAAGAACCAAGTCTTTCACAGTTGATCATCACACAGTCTTTCTGTTATTGTGTACAATGTATTCCTTGTTCTGCTTGTATAACACAACATCAGTTTTTGTAAATCTTTCCAGACCTTTCTAAAATCAGCTTGTTCATCATTTTTATAGAATAGTAATATTCCATTGCCTTCATATATCACAACTTGTTCAGTCATTCCCTAATTGATTGGCATCTACTCATTTTCCAATTCTCTTCTACCACAAAAAGAACTGCTACATTTTTGTATCTGTGGATCCTTTTCCTTCCTTTATGATTTCCTTAGGCTATAAATCTGGTATAGATCAAAGGGTATGTTTGCCCATTTTTATATCCCTTTACCAAATGGTTTTGATGACTGCTGTACCAAAAAAATAACAAAAATCATCTGGAAAAACAAAAGGTCAAGAATATCAAATGAATAAATAAAAAAGAAATACAAAGGATGGTGACCTAGCAGTAGCAGACCTTAAACTATATTATCAAGCAGCAGTGACTGGTATGGAACTGAACAAGTAGACCAATTTAGGCAGAATTTTCATTTTTATCATGTTAGCTATGGCTATCCATGAGAAATTGATATTATTTTTTCCCATATGTTTAGACTAGACTTTATTTGTGTGAGGAGTCATTTGTAAGTGTGTTCATATAGTTCCTGGGTTGGTCTTGGCAAGTAGATGCTTAAATGATTTTGTCTACAGTTATTTTAATTGAAATTTCTCTTTCCATCTCTTGCTGCTGGATTTTGTCAATAAAATGTAGAAATGTGGGGTTTTTTGTGGGTTTATTTTATATCCTGCAATTTTGACAAATCTGTTACTTGTTTCAGGTAGGCTTTTGGATAATTTTCTAGGATTTTCTCAATATATCATTATATCATATGCAAAGAGTGATAGTTATATCTCCTCATTGCCCATTGTAATTCCTTTAATTTCCCTTTTTCCTTTTCTTATTGCTAAAGTCAATATTCCTAATACAATATTGGATAATAGTGGTGATAATGGGCATACTTGTTTCACCCCTAATCTTATTAGGAATGTGTCCAGCTTCTCTACATTACAAATAATTCTTGTTGTTTATTTTAGATGATGTTTATTATTTTAGGGAAAATGCCCTTTATCCCTATCCTATCCTGTGTTTTTAATAGGAATGGGGGCTGTCTTTTGTCAAAACTTTTTTCTACATCAGTTGAGATTATGTTTTCTGTTATATGGCTGATTATAGCAGTAGTTTTCCTGATATTAAAACAGCCTTGTATTCCTGATATAAATCATAGTGTATTATCCTGCTAATAAGTTGTTGTAATCTCTTTGTTAATATTTTACTTAATTTTTTACATCAACATTCATTAGGGAGGCGGGGTCTGTAATTTTCTTTCTGTGTTTTGGCTCTTCCTAGTTTAGGGATCAGTACTATATTTGTGTCATAGAAGGAATTTGGTAAGGCTCCTTCTTTACTCATTTTTCCAAATATTTTACAGAGTTAATAGTTTGCAGAATTAATTGTTTAAATATTTTGTAAAATTCACTTGTAAATCAATCTGGCCCTGTAGATTTTTTCTTAGGAAGTTCATTGATGATTTCTTCAATTTATTTTTCTAAACTGGGACTATTTAAGTAATTTATTTCCTCTTCTGTTAATTTGGGCAAATTATATTTTTGTAAATACGCATCCATTTCTGTTAGATTATCAGATTTGCTGGCACAGAATTTGGCAAAATAGCTTATAATCATTGCTTTAATTACTTTGTCATTGGTAGCAATTTCATCCTTTTCATTTTTTCTTTGTCTTTTTATTAAAGCATTTTATTTCCAAAACAAATGCACAAATAATTTTTCAACATTGACCCTTGCATAACATTGTGTTTCAGATTTTCCCCTTCTTCCACCAACCCCTTCCCTAGATGGAAAGCAATCCAATATATTTTATACATATTAAAATATATGTTAAATCCAATATGTGTAAACATATTAATATAATTCTCTTGCTGGACATGAAAAACCAGATCAAAAAGGAAAGGAAATGAGTAAGTAAATAAAATGCAAGCGGGAACAACATCAGAGTGAGAATGTTATGTTGTGATCCACATTCAATTCTTTCTCTGGGTGTAGATGGCTCTCTTCATCACAAGATCATTGGTACTGGCATCTATCATCTCATTGTTGGAAAGAATCAGATTCATTAGAGTTAATCACCGTATAATATTAATGTTGCTGTGTACAATGATCTACTGCTCATTTTACTTCGCATTAGTTCATGTAAGTCTCTCCAGGCCTCTCTAAAATCATCCTCCTGATCGTTTCTTATAAAAAAATTATATTCCATAATATCCATGTACCATAACTTATTCAGCCATTCTCCAACTGCTGGGCATTCATTCAGTTTGTAGTTTCTTGACACTATGAAAAGGGCTGCCACAAACATTTTGCACACGTGGGTTCCTTTTCCAAGTTATTTATGTAGAAAGTATTTTGTAATTGTCTTCCTATAGTTCCTGACTTTCGCTTGGCAGGTAGATTCCCAAATCTTTTATCAAGAGTTATTTTGAAAGGATTTTTTTTAATCTGTTGCTGCTGGACTTTGTTAGTATGGTATGAAAATACTGATGATTTATATGGATTATTTTGTATCCTGCAACTTTGCTAAGTTGTGCGTTGTTTCTAGTAGTTTTAAGTTGATTCTCTAGGGTTCTCTAAGTATACCATCTTATCATTTGGAAAAGAGTGATAATTTGGTTTCTTCATGATCTATTCTAATTCCTTTAATCTCTTTTTCTTCTCTTATTGCCAAAGCTAACATTTCTAATACACTATTAAACAGTAGTGGTGATAGTGGGCAAATTTGTTTCACTCTTGATCTTATTGGCAATGGTTCTAGCTTGTCCCCATTACATGTGATGCTTGCTGATGGTTTTAAGTAGATGTAGATTTTAAGGAAAAGTCCATTTGTTCCTATATTCTCTACTGTTTTTTAATAGGAATGGGTGTTGGATTTTATCAAATGTTTTTTCTGCATCTATTAAGATAATCATATGTTTTTTGTTAGTTAGGCTATTGATACAGTCACTTGTGCTGATAGTTTTCCTAATATTGAACTAGCCCTGCACTTCTGGTATAAATTCTACTTGGTTATAATGCATTATCCTGCAGATGACTTTCTGTAATCTTGATGATAATATTTTATTTACAATTTTTGCATCAATATTCATTATGGAATTTAGTCTATAATTTTTTTTCTCTATTTTCACCCTACTTACTTTAGCTATCAGCACCTTATTTGTGTCATAAAAGGAATGTGGTAGGACATTTTCTTTCCCTATTTTTTCAACAGCATTGGAATTAATTGTCCTTTAAATGTTTGGTAGAATTCACATGCAAATCTACCTGGCCCTGGAGATTTTTTTCTTAGGGAGTTGATTAATAACTTATTCTATTTCTTTTTTGAAAATGAGTCTATTTAAATTATTTATTTCCTCTTTTGTTAACCTAGGCAATCATTATTTATTTATTTATTTATTTTTAAATCTTTTTATTTGTATAACATATGTATGGGTAGTTCCTCAACATTGATCCTTACAAAGCTTTCCATTACAAATTTCCCCCCCCTAGTCCCCTCCCCTCCCCTAGATGGCAGGAAGTCCACTACATGTTAATTATATTAAAATACTTGACAAGTCGAATATATGTATACATATTTCCATACTTATCTTGCTGTGCAAAAACAATCATATCTACATGAACAAAAAGTATCTGAGAAAGGAAACCCAATGCAAACAAACTGTTAGAGATCATGGAAATGATATGGTGTGGTCCACATTTCATATCCCTCTCTCTGGTGCATATGGCTTTTTTCATTGAACTGGTTTGAAACATTTCATTGTTGAAGAGAGCCATGTCCATCAGAATTGATCATCATATAATATTGTTGTTGCTGTGTATAATGATCTCCTGATTCTGCTCATTTCACTCAGCATCAGTTCATGCAAGTCTCTCCAGGCCTCTCTGAAATTATCCTGTTGGTCATTACTTACAGAACAATAATATTCCATAACATTCATATATCATAATTTATTCAGCCACTCTCCAATTGGCAATCTATATTTATGTAGATATTCCTCCATTTCACTTAGATTATCAAATTTATTGGCATACAGTTGGGCAAAATAATTTCAAATTATTGTTCTAATTTCCTCTTCATTGGTGGAAAGTTCTCCCTTTTCATTTTTGAGACTAACAATTTGATTTTCTTCTTTCCTTTGTCTAATCAAATTAAGTAAATGTTTTTCTATTTTTTTCCCACAAAACCAACTCAGTTTTATTTATTTATTAATTCAATAGTTTTCTCATATTAAATTTCATTAATCTCCCCTTTTAAGAATTTCAAATTTGGTATTTAATTGAGGGTTTTTAATTTGTTCTTTTCCTTGCTTCTTTTGTTGTAAGCCTAATTCATTTATCTTCTCTTTCTTTATTTTATGCAAGTAAGCATCTAGAGATATAAATTTCCCCTTATAACCGCTTTGGGTGCATGCCACAAATTTTGGTATGTTGTCTCGTTATTGTCATTCTCTTAAATGAAATTATTGATTGTGTCTATGATTTGTTGTTTCACCCATTCATTCTTTAGGATTAGATTATTTAATTTCCAATTAATTTTTTCTGTATTTTCTCCTGGCTTTGTATTGTATGTGATTTTTATTGCATCATACTCTAAAAAATGCATTTACTATTTCTGCCTTTCTACATTTGATCTTGAGATTTTTAATGTCCTAATATATGGTCAATTTTTGTATAGGTTCCATAAACGGGTGAGAAAAAAAAGTGTACTTGTAGAGGCCCGCAGATAGTGGGGAACCATGGACAAGGTATAAGACCCTTTCGTCCAGTAATAGGAACAGTGCTGGTAGTGTCTAGTTTGGCTCCTCATTTCCCCCTAAGGAGTCTCCACCTTCCTGAGAAGTCAAGTATAGGTGACAAGCTGTGTTGTAATTAATGCAGAGTGATACCAAATGGCAAAGAGACATCTATATACAATATCAAATTGTTTATGTGGTCCCACATGTACAGTATTTAGTTAGTGCATGCACAGTGTGCTATGGTTATGTAAGCATATTAGGGTATATAAGCTTGAGAGAATTTGGAATAAACAGACTCCATTTTTGACCATCCACTTGAGTCCTGTCTCTTCACTCCTCTTCTAAGCTCAAGGGCTTGGGCTGATACCGAGATCTTCCAGAGAGTTAGTCCGGACACAACATGTACTCCTTTCTGTCTCCATTTAATTTTCTCCAAAGATTTATCATACCTAACTTTTATAACATTCTATTTGCCTCCTTAACTTCTTTCTTATTTATTTTGCTGTTTGAGTTATCTACTTCTGAGAGAGCAACATTGAGATCCCCCACTAATATAGTTTTGCCATCTATTTCTTCTTTCAACTCTCTTAACTTCTCTTAACTTCTCCTCTAGAAATTTGGATGTTTTACCATTTGGTGCATACATGTTTAGTATTGATATTGCTTCATTATTTATGATATCCTTTAGTATAATAGTACAAAATGCTTTTACTTGATCTGAAATCAGGATTGCTATCCATGCTTTTTTTTTACTTGATCCTGAAGCATAATAGATTCTGCTCCAGTCCTTTACCTTCACTCTGTATGCATCACTCTGGTTTAAATGTGTTTCTTGTAAACAACTTATTGTAGGATTCTGGTTTTTAATCCAGTTTGCTATCCACTTTTGTTTTATTGGAGATTTCATCCCATTCCATTCACAATTAAAATAAGTAATTCTGTATTTCTTGACATCTTATTTACCCCGTTATGCTTTTCTCTTTCCTTTTCTGTTTCCTCCTTGCCAGTATTTTGCTTCTGATCACCATCTCCCTCAAATAGCCCTCCCTTTTTAGATCCCCTCCCCCTTTTTTACACCTTTTCTCTGCTACTTCTTTTCCCTTCTATTAGCCTTTTCTTTTCTTCTCCATTATTTTCCTCTTTCCCCTCCCACTTTCCTATAAGGTGAGACAAATTTCTCTATGAAACCAAATGTGTATGATATTCTCTCTTTGAGCCAAATTTGATGAGAATAAGATTCACACAATGATCACCCCCCTCTCTTCTTTCCCTTAATTATAATAGGTCTTCTTTGCATCTTTGTGAGATATAATTTCCCTCATTTTACTTCCCTTTCACTCTTTTTCTAGTACAATCCCCTTTCCACTTCTAGTTTCTTTTTGACATTATCATAAACAAAATCAAATTCTACTTATGCTGCACTCTAAGTATACCCACAACAGAAATATAATTCTCAAGAGTTCTTTCCTTTTTATGTTTCTCTTGAGTTCTATGTTTGGAGACAAATTTTTTTGTTCAGTTCTGCTCTTTTCATCAGAAATAGATGAAATGCTTCTGTATCGGTGAATGTTGATCTTCCTCCCTGAAAGAAAATGTTCATTTTAGCTGCATAGATTATTCTTAGTTGTAATCAAAATTCCTTTGCCTTTTGGAATATCAGATTACAGGCCCTTTGATCCTTTAACATGGAAGCTTCTAGGTCCTGGGTAATCCTGATTGTGGCTCCTCTGTAATTAAATTGCTTCTTTCTGGCTGCTTGCAATATCTTTTCTTTGGTGTGATAGTTATGAAATTTTGCCACAGTATTCCTTGGAGTTTTAATTTTGGGATCTCTTTCAGGAGATGATCTGTGAATTCTTTCAATGGCTATTTTACCTTCTGATTCTAAAACATCAGGGCAGTTTTCTTTTATGATTTCCTGTAAGATAATGTCTAGGTTCTTTTTTTTCAAAATGGCTTTTAGGAAGTCCAATAATCCTTAGATTGTCTCTCCTAGATCTATTTTCCAAGTTAGTTGTTTTTCCTGGGAAGTATTTCATACTTTATTCATTTTTTTTCATTTTTTGACTGATTCTTGAAGTCTTGTTGAGTCATTCACTTCCATTTGTTCAATTCTACTTTTTAGTGTATTATTCTCTTCAGTTACCTTTTTTAGCTCCTTTTTTATTTGGACAATTGAATTGTTTTGTCCATTGCATTTTTCCCCTTTGACAAATGAAAAGAACTGACCCCATATCTGTTTGAAACACATCTGTTCCAAAATTCTTCCAAGGTATTTTCTTCTGGAAATGTGTTATACTCCAAATATTTTTGGGTTCCATGATTTCAAAACCAGTTTAGAGGTTTAATCTACTGTTAGTTTGAGAAAAAGGTCAGAGGAGGTCACAGAAAGCTATCTAGAGATATAAAATTTCCCTTAAGAACTGCTTTGGCTGCATCCTATAGGTTTTAGTATGTTGTTTCATTATTGTGATTCTTTTGGATGAGATTATGAATTGTTTTTGTAAGCATTCATTCCCTCGAATTAGGCTGTTTAATTCCTGATTGTTTGGTTGTTTTGTCTATCTTTCCCTTTGCCCTTTACTGAATATATTTTTATTGCATTGTGGTCTGAAATTGAAGCATTTTCTATGCCTGCTTTTTTGTATTTGATAATGAGGTTTTTATGCCTTAATACATGGTGATTTTTTGTGTTGATTGCATATACTGCTGAGAAAAAGATGTATTTCTTTTTGTTCTTACTCAATTTTCTCCAGAGAGTTATCATATCCAGGTTTTTCTATGATTCCAATAACCTCTCCAGTTCCTTTCTTATTCATTTTTTGCTTAGGTTTCTCTGAATTTGAGATGGGAAATTTGAGGTCCTCCACTAATGTAGTTATTTCTTTAAGTAGCTTAATATTTTCTCTAAGAATATGGATGCTCTATCACTTAGTGCATATTCATTTAATATCATTACTACTTCATTGTTTATGGCACCCTATATCAAATTGCAGTTTCCTTCTTTATCTCTTTTAATAAGATCTATTTTTGTTTTTGCTTTATCTCAGATCAGAATCTCTACACCCACTTTTTTCTATTCCTTCAGCTGAAGCACAATAAATTCAGCTACAGCCTGCCTTTTACCTTTACTCTTTATATATATATATATATATATATCTTTCAAATATGTTTCTTTTAAACATCATATTGTAGGATTCTGCTTTTTAATCCACTCTATTAGTTTCTGTTTTCTATGAGTTCATTTCATTCACATTTACAGTTATGATTGCCAGTTCTGTATTCCCTTCCATCATATCATGTCCTGCATGTACTTTTGTTTACTCTTTCTATTCTGTCCCTCTTTAGCAGTGCTTTATTTTAGCCCACCATATAAAAAATACCTGTCCTCTGCCTGGCTTCCCTTCTTCTTCTTCTTCTTCTTTTTTTTTTTTTGCTGAGGCAATTGGGGTTAAGTGACTTGCCCAGGGTCACATAGTATTAAGTGTCTGAGAGCAGATTTGAACTCAGGTCTTCCTGACTTCAGGGCTGGTGCTTGATCCACTGCACCACTTAGCTCCCTGAATGTGTTCTTTTCTTCAATGAACTTTTTTTCTTATTTTGCATTTGACCAATTGTATTTTTAAGGTATTGCCTTCCTTTTTCAAATTCTTGACTCAGTTCTGTATACTTCTTATTTTTTTTCTTATTTTTTTCTTCTACCTTTCTTATTTGCCTTTTAAATGTTTTATGAGCACTTCCAAGAATCCTCTTTAGGCTTGAGAGCAATTCATATCACTCTTTGAGATTTCTTCTGTGAGCATTTTTTCCTTGTTTGATTTGCTGTTTTAATCTTCCCTGTAATTGTAATAGCTTTCTATGTTTACAATTCTTTATTGTTTCTTGCTCATTTTTTTCCTTTTCCTTTTGTATTTCTTCTTCTTCTTCTTCTTCTTCTTTTTAACCTTTTATGTTTGAAGTCTGCTTTTAGGGTTCAGGACATGTTGTTCCAAGCTTTCTGTGCAACTCTGAGCCTTGGCTTTGAACACAGGAACAACCTTGTGTTTGGTGTTTTACTCACAGCAGGCAGTAGCTTTGCCTTATCTTTCCAGGAAATACCCTGGTTTCTCAGAATTTGCCTTCTGAGCTAGTACTGGGGCTGCTCCACTGGTATATTCCACTACTGACCTAGAAACAAGAGTCTTAGTTGATGACATGCTATGTTTAAGACTCTCTCACTGGCTTTCTAAGACACTCTATCTGAGTTGGACTGAATATCCTTTTCTTGACTAATCTTTCTTTTTTTTTATTAAAGCTTTTTATTTACAGAATATATGAATAATTTTTCTACATTGACCTTTGCAAAACATTCTGTTCCAAATCTTTCCCTCCTTCCCCCCATCTCCTTCCCTATATGGCAGGTAGTCTACTACATGTTAAATATGTGAAAATATATGATAAACCCAATATATGTACATATATCTATACAGTTATCTCACAGAACAAGAAAAAAACGGATCTAGAAAGAGAAAAAAAAACCTGAGAAGGAAAACAAAATGCAAGCAAACATCCATAGAAAGCATTCAAATGCTATGCTGTGGTAAAGAGTCAGTTCCCACAGGCCTCTTTCTGGATATATATGGCTTTCTTCATCACTGAACAATAGGAACCGATTTGAATCACCTCCTTGTTGAAGAGAACCATATCCATGGGAATTGATCATCCTATTGCCTTGTTGCTGTGTATAATGATCTCCTAGTTCTGCTCATTTCACTTAGCATCAGTGCATGTAGGTCTCTCCAGACCTCTCAGAAATCACCTTATTTTTTTCTTAAAAAACAAAAATATTCCATAATTCATAAAACATAATTTATTCAGCCATTATCCAATTGATAGATATCCATTCAGTTTCCAGTTTCTTGCCACAACAAAAAGGTCTGACACATATATTTTTGCACATGTGGGTCCCTTTCCCTTCTTTAATATTTCTTTGGGATATAGGCCCAAATACTGTTGGTTCAAAGGGTATGCACAGTTTGATAACTTTTTGAGCATATTTCCAAATTGCTCTCCGGAATGGTTGGATCCATTCACAGATCCACCAACAATATATCACTGTCCCAGTTTTCGTACATTCCCTCCAGCATTTGTTATTTTTTTTCCCTGTCATCTTAGCCAATCTGACAGGTATGTAGTAGTATCTCAGTGTTATCTTAATTTGCAGTCCTTTGATCAATACTGATTTGGAGCACCTTTTCATATGAGTAGAAATAGTTTCCAATTTCTTGATCTGAAAATTGTCTGTTCATATCTTTTGACCATTTATCAATTGAAGAATGGCTTGAATTCTTATAAATTTGAGTTAATTCTCTATATATTTTAGAAATGAGGCCTTTATCAGAACATTTGAATGTAAAAATGTTTTCCCAGTTTGTTTCCCTTCTAATCTTGTCTGAATTCCTTTTGTTTGTACAAAAATTTTTTAACTTGATATAGTCAAAATTATCTATTTTATGTTTAATAATGATCTCTAGTTCTTCTTTGGTCACAAATCCCTTTCTCCTCCATAGATCTGAGAGGTAAACCATCCTATGTTCTTCTAATTTGTTTATAACATCATTCTTTATTTCTAGATCATGAATCCATTTCCACTTTATCTTGGTATATGGTGTTAGGTGTGAGTCAATACCTAGTTTAATCCATACTAGTTTCCAATTTTCCCAGGAATTTTTGTCAAATAGTGAGTTGTTATCCCCAAAGTTGGGGTCTTTGGATTTGTCAAACACTAGATTACTATAGTCATTGACTATTTTGTCCTATGAACCTAACCTATTCCACTGATCAACTACTCTGTTTCTTAGCCAGTACTAAATGGTTTTGATGACCACTGCTTTATAATATAGTTTTAGATCTGGTACAGCTTTGCCACATTCATTTGCTTTTTTTCCCCCCATTAATTCCCTTGAAATTTGTGACCTTTTGTTCTTCCAGATGAATTTTGTTGTTATTTTTCTAGGTCAGTAAAATAGTTTCTTGGAAGTTTGATTGGTACAGCACTAAATAAATAGATTATCATCTTTATTATGTTTGCTTGACCTATCCAAGAGCATTTGCTATTTTTCTAATTGTTTAGATCTGACTTTATTTGTGTAGAAAGTGTTTTGTAGTTTTGCTTATATAGTTTCTAATTTTTCCCATGGCAGATATTTTCCCAAAGATTTTATACTACCAACAGTTATTTTAAATGGAATTTCTCTTTGTATCTCTTGCTGTTGGATTTTGTTAGTGATGTATAATAATGTTAATGATTTATGTGGATTTATTTTGTATGCTGCAACTTTGCTAAAGTTGTGGATTATTTCTAATAGTTTTTTAGTTAATTCTCTATGATTCTCTAAGTATACCATCATATCATATGCAAAGAGTGATAATTTGGTTTCCTCATGGTCTATTCTAATTCCTTTAATCTCTTTTTTCTTCTCTTATTGCCAAAGCTAGGATTTCTAATACAATATTGAATAGTAATGATGATAGTGGACAACTTTGTTTCACCCCTGATATTATTGGGAATGGTTCCAGTTTATCACTGTTAAATATAATGCTAATTGATGGTTTTAAATAGATACTACTGACTATTTTAAGGAAAAGTCCATTCAGTCCTATATTCTCTAGTGTTTTTAATAGGAATGGATGTTGGGTTTTATCAAATGCTTTTTCTATTGAGATAATCATGTTTTTTATTTATTTGGTTATTGATATAGACACTTATGCTAATAATTTCCAATAATATCTGGTAATGCATCCCTGCATTCCTGGTATAAATTCTATTTGGTCATGGTGTATTATTCTGGGGATGATATTCTGTTATTTCTTTGCTAATATTTTATTTAAGATTTTTGCATCAATATTCATTAGGGAGATTGGTCTATAAGTTTATCTGTTTTCATCTTATCTAGTTTAGATATCAGCACCATGTCTGTGTCATAAAAGGACTTTTGTAAGAGTCCCTCATTCCCTATTTTTTCAAACAGTTTATATAGTATTGGAGCTAATTGTTCTTTAAATGTTTGGTAGTATTCAGATGTAAATCCATCTGGTCCTGAGGTTTTTCTTAGGGAGTTGATTAATAACTTGTTCTATTTCTTTTTCTAAAATGGAACCATTTAAGTAATTTATTTCCTCTTCTGTTAATATGGGCAACCTATGTTTTATAAGTATTCCTCTATTTCACTTAGATTATCAAATTTATTGGCATAAAGTTGTGCAAAGTAACTCCTAATTATTGCTCTAATTTTCTCTTCATTGGTGGAAAGTTCTCCCTTTTCATTTTTGAGACTAACAATTTGATTTTCCTCTTCCCTTTTTCTAATCAAATTAACTAAAAGTTTATCTATTTTTTTTGTTTCTTTTTCATAAAACCAACTTTTAGTTTGATTTATTAATTCAATAGATTTTTTTCTTTCAAATTTATTATCCTTCTTTTATTTTTAGGATTTCAAGTTTGGTATTTGATTGGAGGCTTTTAATTTGTTCTTTTTCTAGTTTTTTTTAATTGCTAGCCCAATTCCTTGATTTCTTTTTCTCTATTTTATGCAAGTAAGCATATAGAGATATAAATTTCCCCTTATTACTGCTTTGGCTGCATCCCACAACTTTTGGTTTGTTGTCTCATTATTGTCATTCTCTTGGATGAAATTAGTAATTGTGGTTATAATTTGCTGTTCCACCCATTTATTCTTTAGGATGAGATTATTTAGTTTCCAATTGCTTTTTGGCCTATTTTATCCTGGCCTTATATTACATATAAGTTTTGATGCATCATGATCTGAAAAAATGGACTTACCATTTCTGCCTTTCTGCATCTGATTTTGAGGTTTCTATGTCCTAACACATGGTCATTTTTTGTATAAGTTCCATGAACCACTGAGAAAAAAAGTAAACTCCTTTCTGTCTCCATTTAATTTCCTCCAAAGATCTATCATACCTAACTTTTCTAACATTTTGTTTACTTCCTTAACTTCTTTCTTATTTATTTTATGGTTTGATTTCTCTAGTTCTGAGAGAGCAGGTTGACATCCTCCACTATTATAATTTTGCTGTCTATTTGTTCTTGAATCTCTCTGAACTTATCCTCTAGGAATTTGGATACTATATAACTTGGTGCATATAGGTTTAGTATTGATATTGCTTCATTACCTATGATATTCTTTAGTAAGATATAGTTTCTTTCCTTGTCTCTTTTAATTAGATCTATCTTTGTTTTTACTTGATCTGAGATCAGGATTGCTACCCCTGTTTTTTTTCTTTTTTTCACCTGAAGCATGATAGATTCTGCTCCAGCCCTTTACTTTCACTCGGTA
>JAJPUD010005627.1:35123-47454 GCA_023553655.1 Myrmecobius fasciatus | reverse complement strand
TTTTTCATCATGGCTTTCAGGAAGCCCTATAATCCTTAGATTGCCTCTCCTAGATCTATTTTCCAGGTCAGTTGTTTTTCCTAGGAGATATTTCATGTTTTTCTCTATCTTTTCATTATTTTTTGTTTTTGTTCGACTGATTCTTGAAGTCTTGATGAGTCATTCATTTCCAATTGTTCGATTCTAATTTTTAATGTCTTATTTTCTTCAGTTACTGTTTTTAGTTCCTTTTGCAATTGACCAATTACATTTTTTTGTTCATTGCATTCTTTTTCCATTTTTGCTATTTTATTTTGCAGTGATCTCATTTCGTTTCCCCATGTTTCTTCTAACTCTCTTTTAGGATTTTTTATGTAATCTTCAAAGAAAGCCTTGTGACATGGAGACCAGTTTATGTCTCTCTTTGGGGCTTTTTCTGTAGTTGCCTTACCTTTAGGGGCCTCAGGATTTGAGGTCTGTTCTTCCCTCTCTCCATAAAAGTTGTCTATGGTGGGAGCTCTTTTTGGTTTTTTATTCATTTTTTTTAAAGGTGTGAGGTCTGTTTAAGGCAAAGGTGGGACAGCTGCTTTAATTTGCCCTGGGGCATTTCTGCTGATTGAGTTATTTCAGGAACTGGGCAGTTCTGCTGATTGAATTATGTCAGGTGCTGGGCAGCTCCGCTGATTTAATTATTTCTGGTGCTGATCGGTCCTGTTTTTTGATTGATTGCTTTAAGGTGCTGTGTAATGGCAGCTAGGTCTGATGCTCATCAGGGGTTCAGTGGTTCACAATCTATCCCCCTCAAAAGGTAGACCTTCCAAACCACCTGCCCACAATCAGGACAAATTGTTCCAAGAGGCCCGCAGAAGACTCCCAGGTGTGTGAAAAGCACAACGCTCCCACTCTTGTTCCGACTCCTGTTCCAGCTCCCTGCTCCAGCTCCCTGCCCCGGTCTCCCTGCGCTGCAGCCTGGGTTCAGTAGACCACCCCCCTGCCCAATTAAAACAGACCTGTTTTGAGGTTCTTCCAGAGTATGTTCTTCTAGAATCGTGTTGTTCTCCAGATATTGTGGATTTTGTTGCTTCAGAATCAGTCTAGAGGCTTCATATGTTGTTGGTTTGAGGGGAGGTTAGAGGAGGTTACAGAGACTCCTGTCTGATCTCCTCCACCATGGCTCCACCCCTGGAAGGAAGTGATTCCCAAATATTTTATACTATTTTATACTATCAATAGTTAATTTGAATAGAGTTTCTCTTTGCATCTCTTGCTGTTGCATTTTGTTGGTGATGTATAAAAATGCTGATGGTTTATGTGGGTTTATTTTGTATCCTGCAACTTTGCTAAAGTTGTGGATTAATTCTAATAGTTTTTTAGTTGATTCTCTAGGGTTCTCTAAGTAGACCATCATATCATCTGCAAAGAGTGATAATTTGGTTTCCTCATGACCTACTCTAATTCCTTTAATCTCTTTTTGTTGTTTTATTGCCAAGGCTAGCATACTCCAATTCACTTGTATGTCATGGAATTATAAGTCTGATGTCCTGGCACTCTTCCAGACAAAGGATAAACAACAGCAACAAATCAAGTGAATGAATTCAAGAAAAATCCTAAAATATGATTTTTATAAATAATGTTAATTTCAAAGATAAGAGCTTTGTATGATGAGCTTCATTACAAAGGTCCAGAAACTGGATCAAGAACATTGCCTGAAAAAGAAAGAAAAAAAAAGTTGCCTGATACCTAGGAATATAGGAGCTATCATTCAGTTTAGAAAGCTTGAGAATGAAGTCATCTGTATTCATATTCTAGCACTTTTCTTCATTATGGGACCTGGGTTTTTTTTTTTCCCTCTCTATGTCTGTTTCTCTCTGACTCTGTCCTTATCTATCTGCGTTGATCTCTGTCTCTGTTTCTCTTCACATACATAATGTTATATTACGTTTTTGTTTTTCTTTCACTTTCAAATATATACATATATATGTATGCATATATATGTATATATATACACACACACATATATATGTATATATATGTACATATATATAGCACATGGTGTATATAGGGTGTTCACAAAAGACTAGCTCCTCTGTTGTAAGGGTTGCCAAGCCCTTTTTAAAAAGGGTGGATCATATGCTTTTAGTAATTGTCACCCGACTCTTGCACCATGGTTTCAAGAAACTGTAGCATGTACAGCAGCCACACTTTGATAAAGTATCTCAGCAGACTGGCTAAACCAAATTGAATATAATCCACAGGCCTCAAAACTGGTGATGAACTAGGGATATGTCTACCTCAAGCGGTGAAAGCTTCCTTCCATAAAATAGGTAGATGAGAACTCTTTGTTCCAGTGACTGTGAAGGCACCTAATAGACATTGTAGTATCCTTAGAAGTTGATAAAACATTTAAGATGTTATGGTCATGGAATGCATACTGGATTACCTTTAGCTGTCTAGACTTTTGTCCTTCCATTTCCATAGTTGGAAGAGTAAAGCTAATGACATTGTGCAAATCTGCTTCACTTAAATCTAATTACATACAAGTCAAGACCTCACCCATCACATCATGATGTTATTGGTATTTTTGAAAATGAAAGAAGAACACTAACGTTGGAGAGTACTGAATAAGTACAATATTGTCCAGAAGAGTGTAACCTAGACCACTTAAATGTTCAGGAAGAAGGAAGCAAAAAGGAAGAAGGATGGAGAGAAGAAGAAAAGAAGGAAGGGACAGAGGGAGAGACAAGGAAGGAAGAGAAGGAAGAGGGAAGAAAGGAAAGGAAGGGATGGGAAAAAAGAAATGAAGGAGGGAATAAAAAGGAAGGAAGGAAAGAAGGGAGGAAAAGAGGGAGGAAGAAAGAGAGCAATTATATGCACAGATTTATATATGTGTATTGGAGTACACACATACACACACATACACACACACACACTCACAAGTAATGTTAAACTGTTCAATTGCAACTGCCTAAAAAAAAGAAAAGTGCTTTTTCCACTATATACCAATACTTCTGATGCATTCCTGTTTATAGCCATTTGACAAGCTCAAGAGGCTTGGTTTTAAAAATACAAAAAACATAACTAAGTGTTAAATTTTGTTTGGGATATGTCAAAGCTAATAAATGCAATAGAGAGTGACATGAAACTAGATTGACTGAACCATGTTGAAATGAGTTTGTTTGGACAATGCCAAGTATATTGTTTAGGAAGATAGAGGATAGTTAACCAAACCTAAGCTTTGGCATCTGTTCAGCACATACAAGCTCTTCTTTTTAGTGCCTCTAATTAATTGTATCTGAGACTCAACTGGAACATTAAGTAATTCAATACATGCTCTTCCCTTAACATCACATCCCCCAGGTGTTCATTGCTCCAATAACTCTTTTCTCTGCTATGTTGCTAAAATAATCTTTTTCCCCTTTATGTCTATTTCTATAATTTTATTCTTGATTTTGTCTAAGTTGTGCCTTACTTTTTTATTAAGGGTTTTGCTTCTGTATTATTGGCCTAACTTTATCTTTTCTTGAATGACTTAGGCTCCATTTGCCTTGTGACTACATCAGAATCGTGATCATCTTCATGGTCATCATCACAACACCTAACCTTTATGTAACATTTAAATGTTTGCAAATCATTTTTACTGATATCTAATTTTATCTTAGGAACAGCCTTGGGAGAAAGGCATTACATTTATCCTATTTTTACAGCTGAAGAAACTGAGAATGAGAAAGCTTAAATGACAAGAAGTAAGTTACACGGTTCCATCTTCTGATTCTTAAGTTTAAAAAAAAAGATAAAAAGGAAGTAAATCAAATAAATACATATTGACTTGTTACTTTTACCACTGATACATTTTCCAATATAATTTGTTATAAGAAATAATAAAACAATTGGCATGAGTACCACAAAATCACTTAATATATACATAAAATTCAATATTATGTGCAGTCTTACACATCCATAGTCCCTTCACTCTATGCAAAGGGGATAGAAGGAGAGAAGTCCTTTTTTCATATGCTTCTTTAGGGAAAACCTTTAAGAAAACTTAATTTTAAAAGAGAATGTATACCTTTATAGTTGACATAATGAAATATGCTGGGTAGAATTTGAACGAGGGATCATTCTTGGTGGAGGGATTAGTATTAGTAGAGACAGAGAGTGGGAGAAGTATGCAGCCTGTTTGGGAATAGAGAGTAATTCAATTTGGCCAGAAAGTAAATTTTGGAGCAGAGCTGGTTAGGATCTAAATTGTCTCTGGTGCATTTGGAAATTCAACACCTGCACTAAAGATGCATGGAAAGAAGCCAGAAGAGAATTGATCAAATAAACTATCCTCAAAATATTTTTTCTTTCTTTTACATAAAATATTCCCCCAATCAAATAAAGCTTTCCCCATTTCCATCTTCAATAGACACTCATTGCACTTTGATAGTTAGTTGCAATATTTAATTTGCCTATTAATAATGTTTTTAGAAAGTTATTGTTTTGCTTTTAATTATTTTTGGTGTTTCTATCACTTAAACGTTTTTAATTTTTTTTGTCATTTTCAGGTAAAAATATAGATACAGATATATATATATATAATGTAATTTCATATCTATCAACCTATTATGAAATTATAAAGTATACTTTTGAATTCCTTGTAACTAGAAAAAAGAATAAATGATGCCACTCATAGATTAAATTGAGTTATTCAGGTGTTGCCTATATAGCCTATAGGTTAAACCTTAAAATATAATGAACTATTAAGTACCAATTATGTGAGAGTGGAAGAGAGATTTCCCAAATGAAACATTTAATTCTAGGATCGAATCAGGAGTGAGTTATAAAAAGTTTATATGAGTTGGGATATTTTAAATCTTCTTAGTAAGTATGTACTGCAAGGTTGAGGATTATATGTTGTTTGTTTTTCATTCTTGAAGAGGGCCATGTCATCAGACTGGTAATATTATGATAGGCAAGTGAATGTAATTTAAGTGAGGGAGAGATGGAGAAAGTCACCAGTCTCACTTTCTTCTCCAGTGCTATCTGGGTTCAATAACAAGATATAGATCAGGATGATTGGAGATGACCCTGAATGCAGTAGAAGATCTTGTCCTTTTTAAACTAAGGTATTCAGTAGGCTTCTGTTTGATAGAGGCAATGTCCAATCAGTGATTAAGGTTCATAAGAATTAAGGTAGAGAATGGCATCTTTTACTTAGTTTAAAAAAATCATTCTTGGAGGGGAAGACCCTTAGGATTTCTGGCCAAAACAAAAACAATTACTATTTAAATTCACTCTCAGCAAATCATTGCCCAAGCAGTGACCAAGTGGGGCTTGGCCTGGGGTTTTTGGCCAATGAATGGAGAACCAGAGTGATTTGGTTTAAGGCATAGTCCTTAAGACATCTACACCATAAACCCTGGATATCTTGTTTCAGGGATCAAAATTGATATTCTTTTTGGTAGAGTACTTGCAGGTAAGAATATGATACCCTATGTGGAATGAAGGAAAGGAAGGCAAGGGAAACAAAAAAAAAGAAAACAAAAGAAAGGAAAAGAAGGGGGCAGCTAGGCCCTGCATTAGATGGAACAATGGCCCTGGATTCAGGAAGACCTGAGTTCAAATATAGTCTCCCTTGACACTTTCTAGCCCTGCAGTCCTGACAAGTCATTTAATCCTGATTGGAGAGAGAGAGAGAAAGTGAGAGAAAGAGAGAGAGAGAGAGAGAGAGAGAGAGAGAGAGAGAGAGACAGAGACAGAGACAGAGACAGAGATAGAGACAGAGACAGAGACAGACAGACAGAGACAGAAACAGAGACAGAGAGACAGAGAGAGAGACAGAGAGAGACAGAGACAGAGAGACAGAGAGAGGGGAGAGGCAGAGATATAGAGATAAAGAGACAGACAGAGAAAGACACAGAGAGAGAGGGAGTTGGAGAGAGGAAGAGAAGGAAGGAGGGAAGAGGGGAAGAGGAAGCAAGGAAAAACAGAAAAGATAGGAAAAGGAGCTGTGCTGCTCAACTGGCTACTCAAAGAGGTTGCTGTTTGCTCTTTGTCCTCAGAGAACCTTGATATCAGGGAGGTGATGCCATGACATGGAAGTGACTTGATTTTAAGTGAAGAATGGCTATGCAAAGTAAAGAGCCTCATTTTGTCTTCTGGAGTCATGTAGGTTCAGTGGCAAGATATAGATTGGGATAATTGGAGATGGCCCTGAATACAGTGGGCAGGATTATCTAGTGGCATGTAGAATATCCAATAGCAAACACTGAACTAGACACTTATCAAATAATTGGTGTTTCTCTGGCTTTTGCTGTTATTGTTATGAAGAAAGTGGTCCTGGGGAGGGCATAGAGTAGCCAATAAATGCTCTGTAAGTTTCACCTTCTCAAAGAGAGAAGTCAATGCAGACATATAAAGCAGCAATGGTAATTATAACAACCCATAAGAAGCATTGTTAACAAGACCACATGTCTCCTCTACCTTTAGACATATTTACCATTCCTTTACCCTTTCTTGGCATCCAATATGAAGTCCTTATATCTGAATATTTTTAATCAAAAAAATCATTTTCTATTAGAGTTTCAGTTGACAATGTGTCACTGAGGCAGCAGGAGGAAGCAATCCCATTGTGAAAGAGTGAGAATTTTAAAGGTTAGATTATTTTGAAAACAATTTTTTGACTAGGCCACTGAGCTGGCTGTGACTGAGAGACTTATGTACACATTACAGTTGCTAGGTCACAGGGCAAACTCAGTGGCAGTCACAATTAGAACATGCTGTCCTTGGGTTTTTGGCCTTTTATTTAGTTGACTGAGCCATAAACTGTCTCTATTTCTCACAAGGTAATTAAATGACTCCATGGGACAAATGTGTTCCAAATGATTCAAGAAGTATTTATAATTTTGGGACAAAATTCCCATAAATTTCATTTGGTTATATTCTTATTAGTAGAACTTTGTACTTTTAGGTTTTAAATTAAGCACACTGAATCTCTCCGTTGAGATGTGGTAGGGAACCTACTTAGTATTGTAAATAATGACAAATAATTTTTACTTTGCAATTTCAGGGAAAATTGTTTTATTTGACAGCATTTACAAGTAAGGAAGGGATAAGATAGATTCAAAGGAATACAAAATTTTAGATTTGAAAAGAAATATACTGGTATTTTATTCTAAGGCCTTATACCATACATGAATCTCTTTTGAATGACCTCTAAGTAGCAATGATCCTTTGTTTTCCAGCAATGGGAAGCACAATGCATTGTACAGTAAGTCATTCTATCAATGATTTTATTTGTTTAAAAAATATACCTTGTATTCCTTAAAATAATTAAAAAGGCATTTATGCCTCACTATTTCTATTATAAATATTTTGATTGTGATGATGAATTTTCAAGTAGCTGCAATTGCTTATTTTAAAAAAAAAGGTGGGAAAGAAGCTGAATGGAGATACAACATGTCCAGATTCTCATATTGAGATTATCCTTCAAATTTTAAATAAGGGAAAGTAATCAATGAAGCATATACAAGAGGAATAATTATAGCAACTTGCTTTTTGCCCAAGCTACCTATCAGAAGCAACCTGAAGCAATTTTCTCTAACTCATAATTAGTTTTCTGGGTTAAATTACATACACAAAACTCTGCACTGCCTTTATAGGCCCTTTAAAGAGAGTAGCCATCTTCTTCCAACCAAAAAGATAAAATAAAATGATATAACACTGATATTTTCTTTGAAATTTATATAGGAATAATTAGAATTTTAATCTGTATTTATGAATTTAAAAGGAATATTTTTGGAAATTTTCATTCAGTAAGAATGGGAAAAGGCTGATGAACATAGTTAATACAGTCATGAGCTACCAATAAAAAATAGAATAAGTAACAGATGGTAATAAAATAAAGAAGAGAAGTTCACAAGCCAAAGCACTATTAATTGATGAGCAAAACCATTTTTAGAGACATTTTGATACTTAAGAGGTTAAAAAAGATCTACATTAGAATCCCCCAGACTACCTTCCAATTCTTCAGTTATCCCCACAATTTCCAAATTTTTTACCAGCATAAAAAGAACTGCTACAAATATTTTTCATGTGTGGGTCCTTTTCCCTTTGATAAAAATCTCTTTGGGAATACATATCTCTACATATCTATATATATACATATACATATATACATATATGTATGTATATATGTATATACATATATATATATATATATATATATATATCTTTGAGCATAGTTTCAAATTATCCTCCAGAATGGCTGGATTGGATCACAATTACAACAACAGTGTATTAGTGTATTAATTTTCTTACATTTTCTCCAACATTTATCATTTTCCTTTTGTGTCATATTAATTAACCTGATGAGTATGAAATGGTACCTCAGAGTTAATTTAATTTGCAGTTGTCCTATCCATATTGATTTAGAGGATTTTTCCCACGTAACTATAGATGATTTTAATTTCTTCATCTGAAAACTGTTCATATTCTTTGACCATTTATTAATTGTATGTATAGGTATCTATAAATAAATTTGATTCAGCTACATATATATTTGAAAAATGACTTCTTTATTAGAAACACTGGCTGTAAATAGTATTTCCCATCTTTCTTCAAAGAGGAGAGAAAAAATGGAATTCAAAATGTTGAAAATGATCTTTACATGTAATTGGAAAAAAATTTACAAAACCTAAATGCAAAAAATCCTTCAAACATATATTAATTTTGTGAATATAATCAATTTTCTTAATCTTTTTAAAACTAATTTTGTCATTAAAATATTTAATGAGGGAAAAGTTGCTCACTATCAACTGCAGGACAAGACATGAGCAACAGCAATCATAAGGTGAAATTAGAACTTTTTGGTTATATTTGTTGTTTATCCTTATTTTATTGTTTTTCAGTGGTGCCAGGAGGCACCAAGATTACAGATCTCTTATATCCATGTAGTCCAATTATACTTGGCATTCTTGAGTTTTGTGCCTGTGATACCTGTGGTTTTATTTTCAAATAATTTTTTCCTAAGGTAACCTCTCTCTAATGGGAAAATATCTGACACATTTTTGGGAAAAAAACCAAAACAAAAACACCCAGTAGGAGATAGATGAAAATGCTGTGCAGAGACAGATCGACAAAGTAAATAGAGTATTTGGAGTTACCAAGACCTGAATTCAAATGTTGCCTCAGATATTTACTAGGTGTGACTTTCAAAAATCCCTTTAACCTTTCTGAACCTTAGTTTATCTATTTTCAAAAATGGGATTAATAATAGCATCTCTATCACAGAGTGATGATGAGTATCCAAACAACTGACAGAAATGTTTTGGAAACATTACAAGACATTATATATGTGAACTATTAATTCTTATTTTGTTTCTAGGTCATCATAAGACACAATCCCCTCACTAGGGACAGAAGACATCTATATTTCATTTAATTGTGAAAAACAATTATACCCACAGATGTGAATTAAATAACTTCATTTTCTACAAGCACAAAATATGTCACAATGAATGCTAGAGAATATTTGGGAGAAAGGGATTGAATAATTTTTAAGAGTTTTCTTCTTTATATGTATAAATGAGCATTCCAAGAATACATTAGAAATTTTTTCTTATTTTAATAATGATCCCAATCATCGGGCCTCAAAACATTGATTAAATGTCTATTCGTTTGTTAGGTGTTATACAGAAAGAAATAAACATATTTTTCTGACCTCTAGTTTGGGTTCTTAAGTCCACAGGCCCCCATTGCTTTCAATGGATTTTTGTATTTTCTTATCATAATTTTGATAACTACTTAAGCATAAAATTTATTTTCTGTGAAATTATATATATATATATATGTATGCAATATATGTACATATGTATAAATAAAATTTTATTAATTTAAATTATTGTTATGAGAAGGGGTCTATGATAATAAATAGAATGTACATAGAATTTTAAGATTACAAAGGAATTTACAAAGATTTATCTCATTTTATTAATATTTTTAGAGATTAATTATTATTGAATTATTATTATTTTTTCTTTTTTTTTATTAAAGCTTTTTATTTGTATAACATGTGTATGGATAGTTCCCGAGCATTGATCTTTACAAAGCTCTCCTTTACAACTTTTACCCCCAATCCCCTCCCCTCCCCTAGATGGCAGGAAGTCCAATACATGTTAATAATGTTGAAATACTTGACAAGTTGTGCAAGAAAAATCCTATCTACAAGAAAAAAAAGAAAATCAGAGAAAAGCAACACAATGCAAGCAAACATCAATAGAGATCATGAAAATGTTACGTTGTGGTTTATATTTCATATCCCTCTCTCTGGGTGTATATGGTTTTCTTCAGTGAACAATTGGAACTGGTTTGAGACAATTCTTTGTTGCAGAGAGCCATGTCCATCAGAATTGATCATCATGTAATATTGTTGTTGCCGTGTATAATGATCTCCTGCTTCTCCTTGTTTCACTCAGCATCAGTTCATGCAAGTCTCTCTAGGCCTCTCTGAAATCGTCCTGCTGGGCGTTTCTTACAGAGCAATAATATTCCATAACATTCATATACCATAAATTATTCAGCCACTCTCCAATTGATGGGCATCCATTCAGTTTCCAGTTTCTAGCCACTACAAAAAGGGCTGCCACAAACATTCTTGCACATGTGGGTCCCTTTCCCTCCTCTAAGATCTCTTTGGGATATAGGCCCAGTAGAAATACTGCTGGGTCACAGGGTATGCACAGTTTGATAACTTTTTGAGAGTAGCTCCAAATTGCTCTCCAGAATGGTTGGATCCGTTCACAGTTCCACCAACAATGTATTAGTGTCCCAGTTTTCCCACATCCCCTTCAACATTCATCGTTATCTTTTCCTGTCATTTTAGCCAATCTGACAGGTGTGTAGTGGTACCTCAGAGTAGTCTTAATTTGCATTTTTCTGATCAATAGTGATTTGGAGCAACTTTTCATATGGTTAGAGATGGTTTTAATTTCATCATCTGAAAATTGTCTGTTCATATCCCTTGACCACTTATCTATTGAAGAGTGGCTTGAATTCTTATGTATATGAGACAATTCTCTATATATTTTAGAAATGAGGCCTTTATCAGAACCAATAAATGTAAAGATGATTTCCCAATTTGATGCTTCCCTCCTAATCTTGTCTGCATTAGTTTTATTTGTACAGAAACTTTTTAACTTAATATAATCAAAATTATCTATTTGGTGTTCACTTGGGAGTTCCAGATCTTCTTTGGACATACATTTATTCCATCTCCACAGGTCTGAGAGGTAAACTATACTACGTTCCTCTAACTTGCTTACAAAGTCCCTCTTTATATTTAGATCTTGAACCCATTTAGATCTTATCTTGGTATGTGGTGGTAGGTATGGGTCAATGCCTAATTTCTTCCACACTAGTTTCCAATTTTCCCAGCAATTTTTGCTGAATAGTGAGTACTTATCCCAAAAGCTGGAGTCTTTGGGTTTATCAAACACTAAATTGTTAAGGTTATTGCCTAGATCGTCCTGATAACCTATCCTTTGCCACTGATCAACTGTTCTATTTCTTAGCCAGTACCAAATGGTTTTGAGGATCGCTGCATTATAATATAGTTTTAGATCTGGTACAGCAAGGCCACCTTCATCTGCCTTTATTTTTCATTAATCCCCTTGAAATCCTTGACCTTTTGTTCTTCCAAATGAACTTTCCTACTATTTTTTCTAGATCTGTAAAATAATTTCTTGGGAGTTTGATTGGTATGGCACTAAATAAATAGATTAGTTTGGGTAGTATTGTCATTTTTATTATATTCCCGCTACCTACCCATGACCACTTAATGTTTTTCCAGTTGATTAGGTCTGATTTTATTTGTGTGGAAAGTGTTTTGTAGTTTAGTTCATATAGTTCCTGACTTTTCCTTGGCAGATTCCCAAATATTTTATCCTATCATCTGTTGTTTGGAATGGAATTTCTTTTTGTATCTTTTACTGCTAAATTTTATTGGTCATATATAAAAATGCTGATGATTTATGTGGATTAATTTTGAATCCTGCAACTTTGCTAAAGTTGTGAATTGTTTCTAGTAGTTTTTTTAATTGATTCTCTAGGGTTCTCTAAGTATACCATCATGTCATCTGCAAAGAGTGATAATTTCTTCATTACCTACTCCGATTCCTTTTATCTTTTTCTTCTCTTATTGCTAAAGCTAACATTTCTAATACAATATTAAATAGTAATGGTGACAGTGGGAAGCCTTGTTTCACTCCTGATCTTATTCGGAATGGTTTTAGTTTGTCTCCATTACATATGATGCTTGCTGATGGTTTTAAATAGATGCTACTGATCATTTTAAGGAAAAGCCTTTGATAAA
>JAJPUD010005627.1:0-30377 GCA_023553655.1 Myrmecobius fasciatus | reverse complement strand
GGGAGAGTTCATCCCATTCACATTCACAGTTAGAATAACTAAGTCTTTATTTCCTGCCATCTTATTTACCCAAGTTATGTTTTTCCCTTTCCTTTCCCCTTTCTCACTTCCCCCTCCTCAGTACTTTGCTTTTGATGACCCCCTCTCCGAAACAATCAACCACCCTTTAGATCCCCTCCCCCTTTTTTAACTCCTTTCCCCTGATTCTTCTATTTTCCCTGCTAATAGTTTATCCCTTTCTTTTTCCTCCTTTCCCTCCCACTTCCATCTAACAACAGTCAAGTTTCTATGTGAAATCACGTGTGTGATATACACTTTTGGAACCCAACCCGATGAGAGTAAGATTTACACAATGCTCATCTACCTCCCCTCTTTCTCTCAATTATATTAGGTTTTCTTTGCCTCTTCAAGAGATTTTGCCTTGTTTTTACCTTTTTTTTAGAACTTATTTTACCACTTTTTCCTTCTTTTCCCCAGTATGACAACCTTTCCCCCTCTAGTTTTATTTTTCATATTATCAAAGTAATATCTAGTTAATTATACCCTCAAACTTTAAAGTATCCCCATAGTAGAAATAAAGTTCTCAAGATTCCTTTCCTTTTTACCGTTTTATGCTTCTCTTGAGTTCTGTGTTTGGATGTTGAATTTTTTGTTCAGATCTGATCTTTTTATTAGAATTAGGTTAAATTCACCTATATCATTGAATGACCATCTTCTTCCCTGGAGGATACTGCTCATTCTAGCTGGATAGGTTATTCTTGGCTGTAATCCAAGTTCCTTTGCCCTTTGGAATATCTGGTTCCAGGCCCTTCAATCCTTCAATATGGAGGCTGACAGATCGTGTGTAATTCTAAGTATTGTTCCTCGGTATTTGAATTGTTTCTTTCTAGCTGCTAGCAGAATCTTTTCCTTGGTGCAATAGTCCTGGAATTTAGCTACGATATTCCTTGGGGCTCTAATTTTGGGGTCTCTTTCAGGAGGTGATAGGTGAATTCTTTCAATGGTGATTTTGCCTTCTGATTCTACAACCTCAGGGCAGTTTTCTTTTAGGATTTCCTGGAAGATAGAGTTTAGATTCTTTTTTTCATCCTGCTTTCAAGAAGTCCAATAATCCTTAGATTGTCTCTCCTAGATCTATTTTCCAAGTCAGTTGTTTTTCCTAGGAGATATTTCATATTTTCTTCTAATTTTTCATTTTTTTTTGTTTTTGTTTGACTGATTCTTGAAGTCTTATTGAGTCATTCACTTGCATTTGTTTAATTCTTATTTTTAAAGTGTTGTTTTCTTCAGTTATCTTTTTAAGTTCCTTTTGTAACTAGCCAATTGAATTTTTTTGTTCATTGCACTCTTTTTCAACTTCACTAATTTTATTTTTCAATACATTGGTGTCTTTTTCATATCTCTTTTGCAGGGCATCATATCCTTCTTGCAAGATACTGTATCCTTCTTGCACTGATTTCAATTTATTTTCCCATTTATCCTCCAGCTCTTTTATGAGGTTCTTTATGCAATCTTCCAGAAAGGCCTTTTGAAAGGGGGACCAGTGATGGTCCTTAATAACTTCCTTTGGAGTTTTGTCTAAAGGAACCTCAGGATCTGGGGTCATGCCTTCTTTCTCTTGATAAAAGCTTTCTATGGTGAGAGCTCTCTTTTGCTTCTTCATTTTTTTTAGACACTGTCGATGTCTCTTTAAGGCTCGGAAATGACAGTGGCTGAAGATCTTTGCCCTGGGGCAATTCAGTGAATTAACTTAAGGTGCTGGGCCAGTGGGAGCTAGGACTATGTCTGAATTACTCCTTAAAGAAGGCAAGTCTGCCAGAACACCTGTCCACAATCAGGGCAGAGTATCCTGAGTGCCTCAGATAAACTCCAGGTGTTTGGAGTTTGGAGTGTGGAGTTTCTGCCAAGATGAGCTGAGTTGAGTCCCACCCTCACTTCCGGCCTACACCCGAGTCCACTGTTTATCCCTCTGTCTGAGTTTAACAAACCTGATATGAAGTTCTTCAGAAAGCAGTGTCCAAATATTTCTGGATTCGTTGACTTGAAGATCAGTTCAGAGGCTTATTTTATTGTTGTTTTGAGAGAAGATCAGAGGAGGATACAGAGAGTCACGTTTTCACTCTGCCATCTTGGCTCCACCCCCTCTCATTTTATTTCTACAATAATCTTTTTAGTAAATCAATTATAAATTTTATAGAAGAACAAACAAAATGAAAGAGATTAAGTGACTTGCCTAGTAGCACACTGCCAGTAAAAATCTGAGGGAAGATTTGAATTAAGACTTCTTGATTCCATGATTGGCACTCTATTATGCCACCTAGCTGCTTCCAAGTTTATAATTTTCACTAGGCTTCCAAATAAATCCATGTTACAAGAAAGGCTAAAACCTCCTCTAAAGTGTTGCTTTCCAGGCACATGGGGAAGGAAAACTCTTCTCGGCCTTTTCTTGATTTGTTATATTGAATTTCCATGATAGCTGCCTGTGTGGGTGGCAGCCATGTTTAAAATTCACTGTGGTCCTTCTTAAAGAACTAAAAGGAGACATGACTGGGAGAAGAGAAAGATAGGAGTGAGCTCTGAGGAGCCTTTGTAAGGCAGGTTCAGGTAACCATTTCCAATAATTTCCTACAGAATGTTCCTTCAGAGACATTATGGACTTGAACTCAAGAAAACTTGTGCTGAAATCCAATTTTAGATACATATTTGCTGGGTATGTCATTTAATCTCTCTAGGTCTGTAATCCTACCTTTCCTCTCCATTTCTCAGATCCACCACTTTTCATGCACTCTATTTAGTTTTCTTTTCCAGCAATAATCATTTCTATCACTTTCTTTTCCATAAAAAATCAAGTACATACTTCTTTCCCTTTCCTTTGAATGAAGACCTCTGCACAAATATTTACCTTGTCCAGAAAAGGAAATTGAGACTTGAAAAATCTTTTGCTAAGTTTCATGGGTTTTCTAAGTCTTACACTCAGTTTTAAAGGGAATAACATTTTCAGAGAATTAATATGATATTTCTGGTTTTCATGCATTTGTAAAGGCTATCTTATGTGACTGGAATGTATTTCTTTCTAATAGCTACCTTTCATATTCCTTATCTCTCCTCAAGTTGGACTAAGTTCCCAGGCTTCCCTCTCCTTTTTCCTGCTCCTCTTAGGTATGTTATCTTTCCATCCTCAAATATTTTTTAGAGGACTTTGATTACTCCCTTTCCCCAATCTTTATGTTAATTATATTTACCTGGGCATCCGTAGTAAGCCTGCCTAAGAAAGCTAGTCATCAGAAGTTGTCCTTGCTTCTTTTCTTTTATTTCCTCTTCTATGAAAGAAGAAGACAGGTAGACTTATGCAATTAGGAAAGGACTTCCTTTCCAGTAAGAGTGTTCGTTATGTTCTGATATAGGCCTAAGCAAGGAGAGAAGACAGAGTAAATTCTAAGGAAATGCAATGATAAGAGATATAATTAAATTGTGACTGGAGGAGGAATAACTGGGCTACCTTCTAGGAATTCCTGTGAAAAGATGGGAACTGTCTAAAAATTCTGAAAAAAAAAGATGTACCATCTTTAAAATGAGCATCAGCTATGAGTTCTTTGTATGGAACTCAGAAAGATGGAGCTTGGTCAGAGAGGTAAATAACAATTCACAATGAACTAATGTCCTAATCCTGAAATCCATGATAAGAGTATGCTTAAACTATTTGAATTTCTCATGGGTAGATGCAGCCCTCCCTGGGGGCTTCTGAGGATGAAGTCAACAGTTGGGCATCCTCAATCCAGGCTTAGTATAGTATCCTCTGAGAAGTCTCCTTTCTCCTGAGATAGGCAACTCTACATTATTCTAATCACATCCCTCTCTCAGTAGACTTGCCTTTCAGTATAGAATTTTCATGAAATAATTCCTCACACTCACAACCCTTTATATTTCCCCCTCAATTACTCTGATCCTCAACCATAATTTAACAATGGTCATCCTCCTTGAGCTCTCAATTTTTGATTCTGTTATGTTCCCTTTTCTCACAAATTCATATTCTCTCTCTCTTTCTCTCTCTCTGTTTTTCTCTCCTTTCCTCCCTCCCTTTCTTCCCCCTTCCTCCTTCTCTCTCTCTCTCTCTTTCTCTCTCTCTCTCTCTCTCTCTCTCTCTCTCTCTTTCTCTCTCTCTCTCTCTTTCCTCCCTTTCTCCCTCTCTCATTTCCTTTGTTCCTGCCTCCCTTCTCCCCCCCTCTCTCTTTCTCACACTCACACACACAAACACATTCACTTACTTTTGTGAGACAGTGATGCTGCTCTCATCATCTTACTCTTCTCAGTCAACTTTAATGAATCATTATCCAGATTATGTCTAGTAATAATGTGTATCTCCCAAGGATTTCTAGTATTCCCTCTTCTTTTTTCTCCCTATTACCTCTCTTAGTGATCTTATCAATGCCTGTAGTTTCAACTATTGTCTCTACGTAGATTATATTTAGATTTATTTATCATATTAACCTTTTGGATCAAGACTTCTGAAGAGAGATCCTCAATGCTAGTCTCTTATCAATAACTATCAGAGACCGTGAACTGGATGTTTTATTGACATCTAAAATGCAACATGGCCAAAGCAGAACTCATTATCATTCATCCCAAATTTCTTCCTTTCTGAATTTCCCTATCATTGTTAAGGGCATGATCATGCTTCTAAGATGAAGATTATTTCATTCTTGACTTCTCACTTGTACTCACCTTCAAACATCCAAGTTGTCATACAATACTGTTATTTCTACCTTCATAACATTTTTTTGTTTATATTAAATTCTCATCTCATCACTTTGGTATAGTCTCTGATCACTCATGATTGGACAATTGCAGTAGCCTCTTGACTGTTCTCCCTGCCTTAAGTCTCTTCCCACTCTTCAGCTCAGCTGCAAGAGTGATCTTTTTGAAGCATGGGTCTGACCATATCACTACCCTTCTTAATAAACTTCAGGGGTTTCCTATTAATTTTAGGATCAAGTATAATATTCTGTTTGGTCTTAAAGCTATTCATAACTGCCCCCTTCCCACCTTTCTAGTTTCCTAGTTCTTCTCCCCACCATGGAATCTATGATCCATCAATATTTGCCTTCTTGCTGTTTTTCCCATAATCTACTTAGTCTTCTGACTGTTTATTTTCACTGGGTGTTCCTCAGATCTGAAATGCTGTCCTTCCAAAACCTTGTCTTACAGTTTTCTTCATTATTCAGGTTAAATTCTACCATCTGTTAAAAGGTCTTTTTTGTCCCACTCCATTTCCCCCTACTGCCTTCCCTCTGTTCATTTATTTTCTACATATATTGTTTATACACAGTCATTTGTATATCATATCTGTATTAGAATGTGAGGTTATTGAGGGAAAGGAGTTTATTATTTTTTTAGTTTTTTATAGCATAGGGTTTTTTTGCCATAACACTTTGCACATGGTAAATGCTTAATAAATCTTGACTGGCTAACTTTCATTAGAATCATCAGTCTTTTATAATGACTAAGATAATCATTCTGTGTGCAGAGAAAGAGGAGAGAAAAAATTGGGACATGTAACAATTGTGTTGTTAAGCATCCTTGGATATGAGTCCCTTATCTGATAACTCAGTAAAATGGGACCATTCAGTTTTTGTCGTGTTCATAGCAGATATCACAATGTATAATTTTCATACTTAACAAGCACTTAATAAATATTCATTTAAAATTCACTTGAAAATTTCACCATCTAAAATAATGTACTTTGTCTTTATTATGCATTTCTACCATCTCCCCCTTTATTAACTTCATTTTTCTTCTGTTTGTGACTTGTATTTTACCATATATATTCATTTTTGATGCCTTTGCCAGTTAGAACTGTTGACATAAATTATTAAACATCCTTTAATTTTTTTCAGGTCAGTGATGAACCTATGAATTTACCAGGATCAACTAGATATAGCACTATATTCCTTTCAGTTTTATTTGCTAAACTCACTGCCTATTTACTCATATCTTCCCCAACCATATATCATCATAGTTGCCACTATCTACATTTTTTGTTTCAATAGTCAAAATCTGTAATTCAGTGTTTGCCTATTAAGAAAGTGTCTTTTGAAATATATCAGAGTGTTGACTGGGAAGTATGGCAAATTAATTGTTTCTCTGTTTCCAAATTACTTTTAGACACAAGGAAACATGCACGATTGAAAACTGCCCCCTCACCAGATGTCTCACATGAACTCTGTCATTGGAAGATAATTAGTAATTATTCTAAGAAAATGATTAAAATATTCTAACCCTTTTAAACAGAGATCCCATTTCTAGGAACAAACAGGTCAAAAATGAAAAGAAAAGTCCAATGTACACCATTATATTTATAGCAGCAATTTTTATGGTAATAAGGAAATGATAACTACATTAGATGTCTGATTGGGTCTTTAAAGGCTAAGCAGTTTGTACATGAGCATATTAAAATGCTACTCAGATGTGATGAATAGTGAAGTTCAGAAAGGCATGGGAAGATTTTTGTCAGCTGATACAAATAAAAGTAAGAAAATTGTTCTCTAAAAAAAATATATCTACATACATCTACCCTGCTACTTTGCAAAGGGGTCGTGTATGAGGACATATGCTAGGTACAATGTCAAACTTTGTTATGTGTTCATTTGTTTTGCTGAACTTTTTTCTTCCTCTCCTTTTTGTATACTTTAGGAGATGAATTCTTACTACCCAAAGGAATACAGTTTTGCTAAACAAAGAGATTTTTAAGTCAATAGCTCTTTGTTCAAATTCTACCCCATACCAATTGTTGTTTATTCTTCATTCTCAAAGAGGACCATGATGTCAAGGAGAGGATGTCATGACATGCAAGTGAATTGGATTTAAATGAAGAAGGTCTGTGCAAGGTCACCTGCCCTTCTATCCCCTGCAGAGCCATCTGGTTTCAGTGGGAAGATATAGATCAAAATGACTAGAGATGGCCCTGGATAAAATGAGAGATCTTCAGCCACATCCATTCAGTGATTAAGACTAGGAAATTATTGAGACAAGCCATTTCCTCTTTCATCTAGTCCAAAAAATATAAATAAGTAGATGAATGAATCTGGGAGGGTTAGACCTTTAGTGTTCCTGGGCAAAGCAGAAAAGATTGTTAGTTATATTCAATCTGAGTCAATCATGACCCAAACAACGACAAAATATGGTTTGGCCTAGTGCCTAATGATGGCCAATTAGAATAAGATTTGTTTTTAGTTTAGGACCCAGTCCTTAAGAAAGAAATCTAGCCAGTAATCCCCATGATATCTTGGGAGAGTTCAGAACCTATACCAATTATTTGTATGACCTTAGATAAAGTTATTTAACTTTGGGGACCTCAGTTTTCTTTAACATAAAGAAAAGATTTTGGTCTAGCTGACTTCTTAGGTCCCTTTCTTTTCCAGAGTTATAAAACTATGGATCTTGTGAATTCACCACTCTGTGCTACCATTTCCTCACCTTTAAAAGGAAAATTTGGAATAGAGATAATTTCTCCAGTCACTTTTAGCTCTATTTTTATAATCTTAGGAAATTCCTGATAATGGACTTCTCCAGATAATCCTTGGATTACAAAATATTCAGTCTATCAAGGGACCCACACTCAAATTTTTCAGCTTGGTAGGAATGCCTAAACTTGTGTTCTGATCTTTTACCCTTTGAGAGACAGAGCCACCCGGATACCATGATGACAAATAGCTTGAATGGAAAGTGATACAATAATTTTTCAAATATGTAAATAAATGGGGGCAGCTAGATGGCGCAGTGGATAGAGCACCAGCCCTGAAGTCAGGAGGACCTGGGTTCAAATCTGGTCTCAGACACTTAACATTCCCTAGCTGTGTGACCCTGGGCAAGTCACTTAACCTCAATTGCCTCAGCAAAAAGCAAAAAAACACAAAACAAAAAAAACCCAAATATGTAAATAAATGAATGACCTATGATTTCATAATGTGACAAATCTCTTCACTACCTTATAATGATACTCATCTATGGCTTAGTGGATAGATTTTAGCAACTCTCCTGTAGTACATACTAATGATTACATAATAACTATTTATCTGAAGGAAGAATTGAATTTAGGTCTTCCTGATTCCAAATCCAGCATTTTTGCTATGCTTTCTTCTTGCAAAGAGATTTGTTTTTAACTCAAGAATCAATTTTTAAAATTTATAAGCTAAAATGAAGTAATGAACTTACAATATTTTGTTTGTTTGCTTGGTTTATTTTTTTTTTCTTTACCATAAATGGCTCAGAAAGTTGGATCCATTTTAAATAAAATGTTTGAATATAATTAAATGAAAATTCTATCTTTTTTAAAAATAGGGTTTTTTCCATCAATAACAATGACTTCATAATTAATTCTTGACTGACATTTTCATAGCTATATGGTATTAAAACAACCTCATGGTTATAAAGTTCTTCCCTCAACACCTTTGTAGAGCAGGCAGTACAAATATTATTACTTCTATTTTATGAAAGAAAAAAAACTAAGGCACAGCCCCAATTGAGTGACTAGCCAAGAGTCAGCCAGCTAGTTATGTATCAGACCCTAGAATCATATATCCAGGTCTCTTTAGTTTGTATCATGTGTCCTCTCTATTCCATTAAATAGCTGCATTCAAAATGGGTAGATATTTCAAAGATGCTGATTACTTTCACCCCAAAGATGAATAATGACATGAAATATGTCCATAATTAGTAAAATCTGGGAGGAGTTCCTAGTATTGCAGATGCCTATAAGGTTGCTTCTTGATACTGGAGATCATCTATCAGTATCAAGCTTGATTTTCTCATTTAATCAATTAATGCTAACCTGTTTACATAAAAGGTAGCAGGATTTAGTGATAATTTCTGACTTAGAACCAGGACTTTCTTAGCTTGAATACTACTCCCAGTATGCATTAGTAGTCTGATTGTGGGCCAGTGAGCTAAGTAAGGTCTATGGACTTCAATTTCCTCATCAATTAATTGAAGGGTTTAGAATAGATGACAGATAATTTTATTTTTCCTGTCTTAGGATCCTAAGAACAGAGTTGTCCTTACTTAGTTTAAGAAATAGTCACATATTCTATAGCTTTTCTTCCATTAAATAACTTCATCAAAACTAAAGTAAACATTGATATTTTAACTTTCAACTTGCCTTATTGCTTTCTATCCCCATCAGATTAGTAAGCAAAAAAAGTGGATTGACAATATTTCCAATTATTTACAAGCAATAAATATAAAATGGCAAATAGTAAAAATTTTGTGTGTTTTTAATTGACTATTTACTGAACTATTATACACACACATATATATGTATATATGAAAAATTGCAATCTCACTTTTTTCCCAGTCTGAAAGAGGCTATTATTTTATTTCCCAAGCTTTAATTACATATCCCTATGTAAACAAACACAGAGAGATACACATATACTTACCTATATGTATATATGAATATATATATATATATATATATATAATTTCCCAAGCCTTAATTCATACACACACATGCAAGCACACACATATTTAAATGTGCATATAGATTACATAGATATACTAAATTTATAGTTCTTGCATACATGAAGGTGCCAGATTAATCTACATTTTGCTAAATGCCAAGAAATATAAGAAAAAGTGTACAGAGTACAAATAAGACCTGTGAAGTGGAAATTGAAAGATTGGTGGGATTCACTCTAAAGATTAACAAAGTTTTAAGGAACTTTATATTCTGGATTCTATGTTAAAGAACTTACTGTGATTGGCAAATTTACTTTTAAAGAGTAGAAATATCCAGAGTAGAAAATTTTAAATTAAAAATAATTTCTTTAGAAACTTTTCTTCTTTGAAGATTTTATTGAATGCTGATTCATGTTTAGAAAAATAATGTTGAATGTTAAGTTTTTACCTTTAACACTTAAAGGTTGGTTGACACATATTATAACATTTCTGAATCTCAGTTTCCTCTCCTGTAAAATGTGTATTTTTTTAGAGTTGTGTTTTGGGGTGAAAAATATAAAGTGCTTTATATATTTTAAAATGGAAGCTAAACATTGAGTATTATTATGAAATTGACAATTTGGGAAAATGTTATTGGTAAATTGTTTTATTGCCACATTAAAACTTTGAAGAAAATATGAACACATAAAATACATTGTGAATGAAAGAGATGCACAGTTTGAGAATCCATATACACTGTCAGCAAGAGAATGATTATTCAAGTGTGATACTGTCTCCAAATCTTTATGAAATGAACTCCAAGTTTTCAGTCTATAGCTCCTTGAACCTCAGTTTCCTATTTTGTCCACCATTTATCCTTCATGCTATGAGGCATCTGAGTACTTTGCTTGCCTATATTATAAAAATAGTTAGCACTTACATAATGTTATAAGGTTTGCAAAAGCAATTTGCAAATATTAACTCATTTTATACTCACATCAATCTCAAGGTAGGACTTCTAACTAACATTTTAGAAACAGAGGCAGGGGTTAAGTAATTTGCTTATATGACAGTTTCTGGTCATTAAATAGATACAGATTGTCATCCAAAGAATTAAATGATTTTACATCATGTTCATCAAGCTAATTTGAATGCTTTGTATGTTAGCTCTGTTTTGATAAGTTTTCAGCTTGATGCAGTCCACCTCAGGATTAGCATCTACTTCTATAAAGTTTGCTTTGATTCCATATTCACCTTTTTGGAATATTGCATCAATTTGTTTATTTATTCCCATGATTTTTCTCACCGATTCTACCACACACAAGTTTTTAAAAGCAATTTAATGGCTAAAAAAAGGGATAGGTGAAGAAATTATGAAGAAAATTGTTCTCAGGTACTAGTAATAAAAGACTGAACCCAGAGTCCACAGATAATTATACCCTCTGCCAACAGTCAACAGATAACCACAATAACCAATTCACCACAAAATTCCTAATACTATATACACACATATATTCCCCCTTCAAAGAAACAAGTGGAAGATAACTTCTATCTCTTCTTTGAAGCTAACCTTGATCACTGAATTTTTTCAGCATTCAAATTCTTCAGTTTTATTGGGGTTCATTCCATTTATATGATTGTAATCATTGTGTGTGGGAGTTCATGTGCAGTTTTCTATATTCTACTTGTTTTACTGTGTATGACTTAAAAGCTCAATGATTAATAAAGTGCCCAATGATAATTCCCTGAGGTGACTCATATTATAGAGGCTCAACTTGTTAAGATATGTAGAAAAGCAATACAATTTCATAAACCAAAACCAATAATTTTTCATCACGAAAATTTTTATGTGCTTAACTCTTTTCCATCTATTGAACAAAAATTCAGGAGATATTGTCCTTGATCTTTAGGATCCTAGAAACCCAAATGGTATTATGTAGTAAAGGGAAGTCATATTTACTACCTTTCATAAATTAGAATACCACAGAATTTTCCTGAGTCCTCTTAGAAACAAGTTATCTTTTTTTTCAATTTCAACAGTCTAGGATATCTAAATCAGGAATTCTAAATCAGGGAGTGAAGGATATGAAGTAGAATATTTTAAATGCACAGCATAAAATATGTGGAATTATAAAATAAACTTGTATTGATAAAGAATTATCAATATGTATATGAATGAAGGAACCAAACATTTGGTAATCATCTACTATGTGTTAATGACTGTGCTAAGCACTTCACAAATATTATCTTATTTGAAGCTCATAACAGGTCTGGGATGTAAGTCTTATTATCCTCATTTTACAGTTGAAGAACTGAAACAGACAGAAGTTAAGTGACTTTCCCAGGATCACACCATTAATAAATGTATGAGGCACATCGGGCTTCCTGACTGCACGTCTAGCATCTATCCACTGTAATACTAAACTAACCCCAAATTAAGACCCAATGATTAGTTGAATAACAAATTCTGCAATGAACAATGAACACTGATCAAGATAGAAATTAAATGGGAAGAAGGATCAAAGGTTGGACTGGGTTTGGAATATTATAAAACTATTTTAATGAACCCTGATCTCTCATGGAACTGACAGGCTAACCAGCCAATCAAACAACAACAAAAACATTATTCACCAAACATTGTATGGCTATGGTTCACAACATTCTAAGAATTGAAAATGGGTTTTCGCCAGAAGGAGATGGAATGGAGTATGAAGATTGTCAGTATACTGCAACATATTTCAAAGAAGCAATTTTGAATACAAGTAGTAAAAGTTTAACATGAATTATGATAAAAGAAATGTAAGAGCAAAAAAAGATGATGCATTGGTTACACTACAAATGCAAGAAATAACTGATGGGCAGCTGGTTTCCTTCATTGCTCTATATATCACGTCAAAAGAAAATAAAAATCAGCATGATCAGTAGATCCTCTTTCAATGAATCTATAGGATGGCAGGGACAAGAATCATATAAGATAGGCACATACAAATGGATTTAAAAAAATGCATAAATGGAAGCAATATTTTTAAGAATATTTACTTTAATGTTTGAGTGTAGAGATCATGTATAGATATATACATATATAAATGTACAAAATAAACAAATGTAAATATACACACATATGTGTACCAGAGTAACTTTCCCAATTTCTACTTCCACTCTTGGACCATGTCTCTGAAGAATTGATGAATATTAGTATTCTCGAGGTAATCTTTCAGGTAAATGGGGTTTCTAGTATTCATCCTAAAGTTTCCTACTCATTGGTGTGCTTCCCATAGATTATTAGCCAAATTTACTTATTATTAATAAATTGCCCAATCAGGTATATCAAGAACAATTCTTAGGGAAAAAAATGTCCCTTTCCCATGACTATATAAGATTTTTTGGGAGAGTGAGTTAAAAATTAGAGCTCGACAGGCTTTAGTTAGGCACCTTTGTGGAGAGTCCAAAAGCTTGTATTTGCCTCTACCAAAGAGGTCAGGATACCTAAAACTGCATTTTATCTGGAGTCTAGTTTGTCCTTGATGTGTGCCTTAACTTCTGATCCAGCACTGCTGCTGAAGAGACTTGGCTATAAACACTGATGAGAACTCAGAATCTTCTAACCTTTTGAAGTTCACAAGGTCATATATTGGTAATTGAGGTGAGCTAGGTAAAAAGGGAAAATTTCTCCTCTTTCATGGGGGTAAAATGGAGATGACTCCTCTCAGGAGTCATCTAACTTTGGATCCAAGCCATGTAGTTAAATTTTTTTAATCAGTGACCTGATATTTTCAGTCAACTAGAAGATATTTTTTGTATGCTATCATCTATCTTTTCCCAATGATGAAAATACTTTATTCCTCTCACTTGTAGTTTTCACTGTTGGTTAAGTGTTTTAATTAAGCTCTTTGAGCTTTTGAAGGTTCTATTAATTGTGATAGAGAGAAATATGTAATATAGGAACTGGCCAGTGAAGACCCAGTCTTTAGAATACACAGATATGCCTTTTCTGGTCAGTTATATAGAACAGGCAATGATAATGTTTGTGTGTTTTCAATCCAGGGATGTATGTATGTTTGGTGAGGTTTCTTACTTTGAGTAACAGAGGGGATTGGTACTGTGGAGTGATAGAGAGTTTTTTGATTCACTGAGAAATGGTAAATACTAATAAATACAATTGCTGAACTGGAGTTGAGTGTTCATACAACAGGAATTAGGTGCCTCTCCATAGGTATATTTTTTTCTTTACTTCCTTTTTGGAAGACAACTGAGAACTGCTTTAAACTATCTGGTAGGGGAAAAATAAGTACACTTTTCCTATCTGGATGCCAAATGTCCATTAGCACATGGTACCTGCATGTCTTTTATATTCATTCTTTTGTATTCTTAGATGGACAAATTATCACAGAGGAATGGTAAGGTAGTTGGGAGTTCTATCAGAATTATCAAAATGCCCCATAGACAATCAAATTGGAAACAGTCTGCCACAGTCATCCTGGCTGATGTCAGACTGTGCAATCAAATCCTGTGGAGAAGATGACAGGCATCCCTACCAACCAATTGTCACACTTTGTGCATGCAAGTCAGGCTAAATGAAATATCAAGGTATCCTGAGGGACAGCAGGGAACTTAAATAGCCATGTTGATCACCATCTCCCTTCAGATCCTCCTAGCGAAAATTCAGGATATTGAACTTAGAAGACTTGAAAATAGTAATGAGGGCACCTCAGCTATTATCCTGAGTAGCAAATAAGGTGATCAAGCCTGTCAAACATAATTTCCAGTGCTTTAGCTACAATAACTAAAGAAAAAAATAGTTATACCAAATTCCTTGGCATTGTCATATGATTCAATACTAGAATATGACATGATTTTATCAGTGGAAATGGCATCAAATTAGAAATAACAGTGACTGCATAGCCCTTGAGGTCCTCTGTATGCTACCGTTATGGTGGAACTTCTGACTCGCAACTAAAACTTCCCATATGTGTTGTAGTTCTCATTAGAATGTGAACTTCTATAAACTGAGTGCATGATCATCAGTTGGAGATTGGCTGAATAAGTTATGGTATTTGAATGTTATGGAATATTATTGTTCTATTACAAATGATAAGCAGGATGACTTCAAAAAAGCCTGGAGAGATTTGCATGAACTGATGCCCAGTGAAATGAGTAGAACCAGGAGAACATTGTACACAACAACAGAAGATTATATGATGATCAATTCTGATGCACATAGCTTTTTTCAGCAGCGAGGTGATTCAGGCCATTTGAAGCTGCCTTCAACAGCTAGAGAGAGAACTATAGGGATTGATGTGTTGCATCACAACATAGTATTTTCACTTTTTTGTTTTTATTTGCTTGCATTTTGTTTTCCTTCTCATTTTTTCCCATTTTGATCTGATTTTTCTTGTGCAACATAATTGTGGAAATATGTATAGAAGAATTGCATGTTAAACATATATTGTATTACTTACCATCTAAGGGAGAAGGTGGGGGAAAGGGAGGGAGAAAAAATTGAAACCTAAGGTTTTGCAAGAGTGAATGTTGAAAATTATCTATGCATATGTTTTGAAAATAAAAAGCTTTAATTAAAAAAAAGAATATGTGCTTCTTGAAATCAGCAACTATTTTTTTCTATTTGTATCAAAATGGTTTGTATATAATAAGTCCTCAATAAATGCTTTTTTCACATTTATTCATCCATCAATTCATTCATTTACTCAATTATTCATTCATTCATAGGAAGCAAGTGCACAATGATGTACTCAAAACAGTTACTCAAATCAGGGCAATGTCAGGGTTTGAGACGCTTGAAGTGCAAATGGCCAAATAACAATAGCTATTAAGGAGGAGGGATGATTGCCCATTTTGTATCTTCATGCAATTCAGACAACACCTCAATAATTCTTCCACATAGCTTAGTCAGCTACACAGAAAATACCTCAGTCCCATATAGTACAAATTCCTCAGTCACTCAGGATAAGAAGTTGATTGAGGGGCAGCTAGGTGGAGCAGTGGATAGAGCACCAGCCCTGAAGTCAGGAGGACCTGAGTTCAAATGTGGACTCAGACACTTAACATGTTCTAGCTGTGTGACCCTGGGCAAGCCACTTAATCCAGTTGCCTCAGGGGGAAAAAGTTGATTGATCAACAAATGATTGGAAAGAAAAAATAATATATTTGCATGTTTTGCATAATGCATCAGGAAGAGTTTACATTGAGCATATTTTGAAGATTAAGACCTCATTAACCAGTTCTCATATTCTATATATACTATATTTTGTAGTATTCATGATTTACAATGAAAAAAAAATACTTCTTTTGTAGTACATTTAATTTTGCAAGAGTTTTGTGACAATAATTCCATTTAAAGCAGGAATTCCTTGGAAATTAATTTCTAATTTCTTGCCTTTGGTTCTTCTAACAATTTTCCATTAAGACCCTTTGGTAATCCCACTGAGGGTTTGGCCCCTTCGGGTATTTTCAAGTTAGAATCAAGTTGGGGTGTTATTGCATTCCCAAAGTCTGATTAATATGTTGCATTTGTTCTCAAAGCATTTGTGAAGTCAGCCCAAGAACACATGATTTCAACAAATCACTAGATTTAAATTGCTTGTCGAAAAATAGGATTGATGTTTATATTCCCAGGCTGCTTACCTCTGTATGGCTTATTTTATCTCGTAAAAGTCAATATCAGAAGTAAAATCCAAATAATTTGAGAGGAGAAAAGTTTCATCTCTTATGCTAGACATCAATTCTATGGCTTTTGACTTTAAGGATCTAGTCAGAACAACTGAATAAAAAATAATTATTTCATATTTTTGCATCAATCTTCTAAAGGCCTTTGATCTTTTTAAAGGTATTAAAGATATTTTTAAAGGTAAAACTGCCCCATTCTTACAGAAATAACTCAAGCCTGGATTGAAAATAATTGACACCAAAGGGAAAACTTGGTAAATGTAGTAATCTTGATCCACTACTCAAAAAGGCTTTTCAGGCCAAACATTAAAGATTAGTTAATCCTTTTATTTTTCCACCATAAAAACTAATGAATTATTTCAAGTAAGGTCATTTATCATTAACTCTATTAAGATGGAAGGGACCATAGAAAGAAAGATTATTTAAGTAAGAATGGCATCACCAAATTCATTACTCTCCAAGAAAGCATCTCCCATATCACATCTACCTTTGTTTCAAATAAGTAATCAATACATGATAAAAACAACTATAAGGATTCTGATATCAGAATTTTTAACCTGCATTTACATCTTTAAGACATATCACTTCTGTTTAGGTCTGGATGCTAAGATAGCTTTCTTGAGGACCGATAATCCCTACATTAATTTTAAAGCATTGTTGTGAGATTTCATCTTAACAGGGTATTTTCCATCTGTCGTATCAAGCTCAAATAGAAACAGATATCTAGAGGAGGGAAATTGACATAGAAAATCACATGTTAATAACTACATTTATTGTATTTATTTGGTAAGATATTTTCTTATTAAATTTTAACTTGATTCTGCATAAGGGGTCTCATGTTTGACACATTTTATACTATTAAAATATTAAATACATTTTTTCTGACTTCTGCATTTGTTTTGATTATTTTGAGCTTAAATTGTTTTTTACAGAAATTTTATAAAAGAAAACTATATTAACTCAGGAATTTTATTCTTAAGGACTTTTTTCAGTAGTGAAAAATTATAGGCTAGAGTTATTATTATCATTCTTAACTGTTTATATGATCATCAATTTAATGATTTACAATGGCCCAGAAATAGCCTAGTCTTTCATGGAGCTACTGAACAGACCTTTTAGTCATAGAAAGAAAGCAAAGCAATATTCCAAAAGAATTTGATTTCATTGGCATGGCTATTTCTCAGGTTGTTACCACTTATAACCATCCTGTCTCTTAGTGGATAGCCCCCATGAGTTGCTCCTTATTTGGTGAACAAAATTCTGGTAAAGGGCTTCTCCAAACTTAGTTGGGCTGACTTTTACACATGGGATAATATTTTTCAGACCCATCTCATTATGATCTGGTGGTGTAGCCTTTGAAAGAATCGAGAGTTACCTATATATTATGATGAGACACTGGAGTAAGACTTCAGTGGGATAATTAAATGAGGCTAAGAACAAGTAGTTATGATACAAATTAAACAACAACACCTATCCTATGACTCTGGGGAGAAAATACTCAAGTGTTCTAAATATACATGTCACTATTTCTCTTTCAGCTTGAAGGGAACAATAGTTTGTTTATATTTTGTGTCCAGCTGTCCAAAGTTCATTCCATTACTCTTTGATATCTGAGTGACCAATACTAATTTATAAGATGGGCAAGACATAATTTAATAAGCTTGTCTTCCTTTCAGACCATGCTCATGAGTTTTAGATTTCATGTGTATAAATTTATATAACTTGCATGATAGACCACATTGGTTCCATGTGTATTCCTTTAATAAGGAAAGCATGGAATAACCATTATATCCTTATCCCACTGATACTCATATTTTCTTCAGAAAAAGGATCCCTGCAAAGCTGAAATTTACAACCACAGGTCTCTGACCTGCACCATGTGGAGATAAGCTGGGTTGAGTAATAATGAACAGACCACTTTGAGTTCTTAAAATGGAAGCATCTTATAAAGGAGAACCATACTTGATACACAGAGTGACTTTCAAATCAAATAAATTATTTCCTTCAAAGTCCTTTGTAAATGCAAAAAATAAAGTTGGAGTCATCTATTCTCCAATGTAGTAGTGTAAGTGTGACTTGGTGATGTTCTTAAAGAATGGAGGGTGCCAGCCTTCCTTGTAGGTATTCTCCATCTGGGGGTAGGGGAGGGAGAAACAATTTACCTAGATTAAATGGGAAGGTGAAGATAAACATTAGACATTAGAAACAATTTTTGGACCCTATTTGTAGTTTAACTCTGGAAAACCACACTGATTTTTTTTCTTTTACAATTATGACAAGCACTAATCTATCTTAGATAGTTTGACTGTCTGGAAGGGATCTAGACTAGGTGACTGACTGCTTGTCATTTTTTTTCTTAAGTCTTTCTCATTGCTTTTCAAATGGAATGGTTTGATTTTATAACCATCTTCCATATGCTTTTGTCTGAACACATAAATACCCTTGAAAATAAAACATTTAAAATAAAAATTATTCATTGCAATATGAGCCATGCTTAGATCATTGGAATTTGTAGCAGTTATTTTAAAGTATCCTGGGAAGACTTCTTGTTTTCATATTTTCTCCTTAAATTATAAGCATTTCCTGACCCTTTGCCAAAGCTTTGGTAGTGAAATATTGTTTAGGAAGATCAAACATTTATCATATGAAAGAAACATCTGCTGTACTTATTGTTTTTCAAAAGTTCAGGTTGCCTACAAGGTCCTTCTAGCCATATTTTTCGTAGTTCTTGCCTTAGTGGCAGAGAAGGATCAAGAGCTGCTCTGTTTCATGTTTGGAAGCAGGATGGATGGAAGGAATTATAAGTAACATAGTTTCTGGAGAAAAAAAATAGCCCATCCAAACTGAATTCAGCCTTTTCTACTGCTGAAGACTAAACTAGAACTCTAGGGTATACCATAGGAAATCGACAAGTGAAAGCAAAAAGGAAGAGTAGAAGAAATTTGGGAAACAGCTGCCACTTTATTTCCCCTCCTCTATTCCCTTGCCTATTTCCTACTTACATCTTCCATACCAAGAGGTAGTCCTTTCCCAGGCCAACACTCTTCCTATTTCCTCCACCCCCTGCTTCCTAATCAGCTGTCATGCCCGCAATACTCTTTTGAAATAGATCAAAATAGGGAAAGTAATTTATATTTTAATGATGAGGCACAGTTATGTGTTGGACAGAGAGGGTTTAGAGCCCTGGGAGGTAATTACTCAGGCTGAAAGGTGCTTCATCTGTTGTGATTGCAGCTTCCAACTGAGCTGTATTCTCATAGAAACTGGTGATGGCAAAGAGGTTTGGGATATAATGCTATGAAATTGTATTTACAGAATACTATCCTGCTTCCCAAATCAAAATTAATTACGAGCATTGTATTTTGAAAAAAAATGAAAGCACCTAAATATTATGTTTAAAACCTGGCATGTTCATGAAAAAGAAATGGCATGGCATATTAGAAAGCTTATTTCACTGAAAATGTGGAGGAGACCTGGGAGTTGGGACCAATTCTACCATTTATATATTAATTGTGTAGTATTTTAAAAATCATTCAGCATTTTGGGGCTTTAGTTTTCCTTTCTAAGTTCTTTGCTATTTAAGCATTATGGTCCAAAGTTACATATTTTAACCCCCATTGGATCTTTGGTGTCATTAATGTGAAAATAACTTTTGTTTGTGATACTCACAAGCTATTCCTACTATACATCTTCCATGTCCCAACACCTCTTTCAGAGAGGATTAGCCTAAATGGTTGAGATGACTCCCTCTAGGTATTTTTCCATATCCAATTCCACAGAATCTAAGCAATCCAACCCTTAGCATTATAAAAGTATTGCATATTAAAGCTGGAATAAAACCTAAGAGATCATTCAATCAAGTTATTTTACTTTGTAGATAGGAGAGTTGAGATCGAAGGTTGAAATCTATTAACCAGAATCTAATAAATATTAAATACTAAAGTGAGTTATATGACCTCAGGTTGCCTTAATTCCATGTATGTTTGCTCATTCCTTTATGACATGATACATCTACATTAATCCATTTTCCCACACATTATGAATTTTCACTTATACTGAAGCTGATTCCATATGAATACAAAGAAAAAATATTAAGTGCTTGGCATATATTATGCACTTTGCTAAACACAAGAGTTATACATATAAAGATGACTGTCAAGGAGACTACATTCTTATGGAGGAAGCAACAAAGATCATGGAAGGGAGATTTTGAGTGCACAGGAAAGGTGAGTGGAGTCACAGAACAATCAATTAACAAGTTCTTTCCAGATGTAATGGTTGAATTGATATGATTTCTAGACATAAGCATTTGCATAGGTAAGAGATACAACAAATGACAAGTATGGGATAGCTTAATTAAAGGGATATAGTAAGCTATTGTGGTAGAGTCAGATGTTATGAGAGCAGTTATTCTTTTATTCTTTTTTGGTTTGTCGTGGTTTATCACAATGCCTTAACTAATTAATTGATTAGAAGCTGATGAGCAAAGGCTCATGCAAAATCCAAGCCAAAACTAAGGAAAGATATGTCTTAACACTTGCAGTTTAGGAAGGAAATATAATTTCTCCCTTTTTGGTAATTATCTCTTTTATTTTCAAGAATCATATAATAAATACCCTATATCAGTAGTCATGTAATAAAAGTTACCATATATTTCATTCACTAATCAAGATATCTAATATCATTTAGATCAGGAATGGTGATATGCACATATGCATATCTGACAAGAGTCAGACCAAAAATTAGACAATGATATAAATGCACATAATCCTTAATCTCACCTTCAAGACAATATTAACAAAAACAGTACACACAAAGTAATGTTTAGATGTCAGTTGTAATTGGAGAAAATAAGGAGAGGGAGGCTTGATTTGCTATCCCATATGAGAAGTCACTTCATGGAAAAAATGGAATTTCAGTAAGTCCTTTAAGGAAAACAATTTGATAAGTATGTGTGTACATATCTGTGCTTCTTAGCCTGAGAGTATTTGATGCTGAAAAACTATTGGCATTTCCTGTTAAAAAAAAACAAACAATACTCATCCACAATTCAAATAGTAAACTGGTTAGTTCATGATTTTGTAATTGGCTGCATTGCAAGTGCATTAGATTTTATTTCATTTTTCATGTCTTTTTTTTCTTCTATACAGAAAAATTGGTTTTTAGAGGTGGGATTTAGGATAGGGAAAGAATCCCATCAGGAAATCATGAATGTGTTGTTTATATGATAAATCATCTCTGGGAATATGAGTAATTGAGTACAGGAAGCTACAGTATGTGTTATTTATTTTCCACTTTGAAAAAAAAGACCTTTCTTCCACCACACAGTCCATGACTAAATAAAAGCTATAATGGATTCTTCCTTGATGATATCTCTTGGGCTTACTTAGTTTTGGGCAAGTCACTTATCCTGTCTGGACTCAATTTCCTCCCCGGTTAAGTAGGAGGGTTGGAAGAGTTCTAAATCTATGTCTCTAAAATCTCTTCTTTTCCAAGTTTAATTGATAACCTAGTCTAGGCTATTCATACCTTTCCCTCATAATGCTGCCTCCTATGTGGACTTTCCTGTTTTCTGATTTTTCCTTTTCTAATCCTTCTTAAAAATTATCATCTAAATCATTATTAATGACAACTATTTCATCCCCTCCACTAAATTACTACATTATGCCTCAGTGTAGAAGAGAGTTAACTATATATAATAAGAGATTATAGTAGACTAACATAGACCATAATGGAAACCAAGTTGGAAGACTAAATATAAACTAAGCAGCAGGAAGATAACAGTTGTGGGAAGACCAGACTGGTTAAATTTCTGTTCATCATATGGTTGTCTATATGGATATTTTGTTGCTTTTGTTGTTTGCTTGGCTTTCTGTTAGCTACAGTAATTCATAGTTACGAATGAAGGGGTAATGACATACATTTAAAATATTGCAATAAGTATGAATTTTCATGTTACTGTTCTAAAGAATATCGTGGCTCTCTACTGCCAAATTCCTCACATTGGTTGCCTTTATCTACTCCTATATAACCAATCTTGTTTTTAGGTCATTCTCTAACAAAGATTCTCTGCTTCTGATAAACTAATCTTTTCAGTCCTTGCAATAAGCAATTCTCTTATTTTCATAATGTTTTGCCTTATTTTGTCCTTCCACCCCCATAATTATTCTGCATCTCTGTTAAAAGATCTTACTCTAAACTATTTTGTTTATGAAGTCTTCATTGATTAAGGATAGCTAGATGCAGTCCTAGAGTCAAGAAGACCTGAGCATAAATGCAATATCAGATACTCACTAGCTATGTAATCTTAACCTTAAGCCTATTTGCCTCACTTTCCTGACCTGTTAAATGAATTGGAGAATGAAATGGCAAATATTCCAGTATCTTTGCCAAAAAAAAACCTCAAACAGGGTCATGAAAAGCCAGGCATGACTGAAATGAATGAAAAACAACAGTAATTAATGTATTATCATTCTGACTTTCCAGATATATGTTAACAAGGACTTTTGGATACTATATCAGTAAGAAAGATTTTAATGATAGTAGGATTTTTTGAGACAGTAATAGATTTATTCAAGAAATATTATGTAAGAGGTGAATATTTCATTGCTCCTAAAATCTTAATTGTAATCTTCTCTATGCACAAAATCAGTTATTGTGCTAAGAATAACAAATTAAAATTAAAAAGCAGGGGTAAATGACATTTTAGAGAAATATAGCATTTGAGATATATATCTGAAGGGTTTTCATTTAGAATATGAAATAGGAAAAAATATTTTTGACTCCACAGGACAGAATGAGAGCAATTCTTAGAGATAGCCTGACACAATAGAAGGAACATGAGATCTGGAGTCATGAGAAATAGGTTCAAATCTTTGGGGAGTTTATTTCTTGCATCATTTTAGAAAAAAATCTCTTTTTTATTTTTTTTCTCTTTTCAGTTTTTTTTTTAATTGATCTCTTTCAGTTTCATTTGTCTCATCTGTAAAATGAGGAGGTTGGGGTAGCCAACTGCTATGAGGTAACTTTTGAATCTAGAGCAATGAAGCTATACTCCTATGACTTATTTTTGCTCCAGAGTGTTTTTTCCAACCAAATGTGTATCATAGACATATAACTTTTGAATCATTTAGGTTTTGGAATTATTGGGATTTTTGTAGGTTAGACTATAGTGTGTTCTGGAAGTGATGTTTTATGTTTTTCTTCCTTAAAAGAGAAAGTGTTCAGTACTGAGTATAATAACTTTGAATTTTTAAAAATTTAAAAATTTTGTTTTCATTGATGGAAGAACATTCTTTGTTTATATTCACATATAGGTATATTTGCATACATAGAGATATGCATAATATATATATATACATATATATAGATAGATAGATAGATAGATAGATAGATATAGAAACATATACTGGTTGCCCCAAAACCTTAATGCATTTGTAATCTTTAATTGCCACTCTCACTAAGAGTGGGATATGCACTAAAGATTTTGGGATATGAATATTTATATATGCACAAACATACATGCATATTTACATATATGCATATATACCATAAGCTATTTGATATAATATGTATCACCTTTTATGCTATAGAAATCAAATAGTATATACACACTATTTAGCTGAAGGATTTTATTTAATATTAAATACATATACAATAATACTATATGCATATGAATATACATACATGTGTATTACATAGCTCTGTGTATAAATATATACATTTATACACATACTGGTAAATGTATGTATGAAATTTTTTTAAAAGTGATGGATACATGCTAGATTAAATTGTTTATTTGTAAATGTAGAAAGATCTTTAGCCAATTATGTACAGCTTTTAATGAAGCATCCTACTTAACTCTATTTTCTCTATTCTCCTATATGTAGTTTTAGTATATTCCCTTTTGGATTAAGTACAAGAAATTCTTTGCCTCCATTGCTACCTAGCCTTAATCACCAAATGGGTTTGGTGTCAGTTAATCTGAGACCTGTTGAAGATCTTAGTTTAAAAAGGCCCAGGTTTCCCATATCATCCAGGGTCACAGCAAATCATCTTGATTTCTGTCTTACCACTAAACCCAGATGACTCTGCAAGGATAAGTGAGACAGGTGACCTTGTAAGCCCTCCTTCAGTTAAATCCAATTCACTTGTATGTCATGGTGTCACTCACTGATGGCATGTCCTCTTTGGGAGTGAAGGACAAACAGCAACCTCTGTGAGTAAAGTTGGCCTGGAATTGATCAGTTGCAAGAATTTTCTTTCTTTTTTCCTTCCTTTCTTTCCTCCTTCCCTTCTCCCCTCCTTTCCTCCTTCCCCTCCTTCCCTTCCTCTGTCCACATATGGTATCATATCTTTGCCTCCCTAATGTCATGCTCTTCTTTGAGAACAAACGACAGACAACACAAACAGTAGCTATAACTTTAGTATTATTTTGCAATTAGAAATATTATTCTGAGCAATCCAATGGGTTTTTCCAGACTGCCAAAGTAGTTTATGGCATAAGAAAGCTTTTTCTTTCTTCTTAATAGTATTTTATCTCCCCCCAATTACATATAAAGATAGTTTTCAACATTCATTTTTGTAAGATTTTGAACTTCAGTTTTTTTCCCTCCCTTCTTTTCCTCCTTCCTTCTCAAGGTAGCAAGCAATCTGAAATTGGTTATAAATGTACATTTATATTAAACATATTTCTACATTAGTAATGTTGTGAAAGAATAGCCATATCAAAAGGGGAAAATGAGAAATAAAAAAAACCCAAAAGTGAAAATAATGTGCTTTATTTTTCATTTTGATCCTGTAATTCTTTCAGCATTTTCCATGATATGCTTCTTGCATATATGCTTCTTTGCATTCTGAAAAGACCTAGTTGATCATCTCAAAAAGATGCTATTGATCTGTACAATGTTTTTAGTACTGCTTACTTCACTCAGTATCAGTTCATATAAGTCCAGGTTTTTCTGCAATCCACCTATTCATCACTTTTTATAGAATAGTATCATTTCATTACATTGATACACAACATGTTCCGCCATTCCCCAATTAATGTTCCCTCAGTTTCCAATTCTTTGTCTCACAAAGAGATCTGCTATACAAACTGTTGTACATGTGATCCTTTCCCTCTTTTTTATGATCTTTTTGGAATAGAGACCTAGCAGTGTTATTGCTGGATCTAAGATTATGGACAGTTTTATAGCCCTTTGGGCATACTTTCAAATTGTTTTCAGAACATTTGGTTCAGAAAGAATATTGATATTATAAAAGAATATTAATAATTCATTTTAATACATAAAATATTGAATTGTACCTTATCTATGAACTATTTAATAAATATTTATTAATCAATTGGTATGCATCAGTTTGCTCTGCCAGAAAGTATGAGAAGTGGAATAGTATTTAATACTAAGGATAGATAGATAGTTTGAGACTAGGTTGTAACTAATATGAGAAGCCAGGAAAAGGAGCTTATAGTTTATCTTGGAGGCAATAGGGAACCACTGAATTTTATGCCCTTGATCTTGTAGGAGCCTACAATAATACTGTAAGGCAGATGGCATTATTATTCCCAGTTTATAGAGGAGGAAATTGAAGCTTAAAGTGGTCAAATTATTTACCCAGGGTCACAAAGAGAGGATGTGTCTGATGTGAGATTGTACTATTTGACAGTGTCTATGTTGCTGGAAAGGCAACCATAATCCTACCAGCTGCCATACCAAGGGCTACACATCTGAAAATGAAGAGATAAGAAGCATTGCTAAAAACAATCATTGGAAAAAAATCATCCCTTCCAATTCTATTTCATTTATGATCACCCAACTTGACATAAATATTCATGACCTTTGCAATTTTTCACCTTGATCACAGAAAACAGTGAATTCCGTTGACAATCCTCATCTCACAAGAAATGATTATATTTTCCTTGGTTTTTCTCACATATTAAAATAAATCATGGGAGGGCATTCTTTTTTGTCTGGGCATATTTCCCAGGAAGTCCAAAACTTGTTTGTATGGTTTTTGTTACCATTCATTTAGCAGCTAATAGTTTAATGTTTTAAATATTCAAAAATAATACAGACAATAACTACCCTCTACCAGAATTTCAGAAATACTGAAAATGGAGATAAGTATAATGTAGAAAACCATTCTCAATGTCTGAAGGTCATATCAATCATCAAGCACCAAATATTGTTTTTGGCCCTGATTTCTTCTGTCATGGCCAGGTTGCTGGAGGTCCTAAGGAGATTGGTTTTGGAGCCCATGTATGTAAATCACTATTCCCCTTTCATTTCATCAACCTTTGGCTGAGTACAGTAATGGGATTAGACAAGAGAGGCAATATATAGTGTGAAAAAGGAAATTACAATGCATTCTTGGCAGAGAAGTCAAACAAATAGGAGCTTGTTGAGGCAGTATAGAGGGAAGCTGGAAAAGTGGCAGATCTTGTCTAAAAAAATCATTAAGTAGAAGAGAATAATGAGAGTGGCTGGGCAGTATAGGGAAATAATAGTTTTAGAAGAAGTAAATCATCCACCTACTATAAAAATTAGTGATGAATACTTGGAAAAGTTATAACTAATTATTTTTCTGAGTTTTCCAATGATTTGTTATAATTTCTTCCTCAATAAAGAGTAAAGACAGTGCTTTTGTCTTGCTTCTCAGCATGGTAGAACAAGCAGCAAATTATCTTCATTCATATCTTATTATTAAAATTTTATTTGTTTGAATTAGTGATCTGATTTTTATCATTTGTGTCTTGCACCACTGAGTTATAGATAGTACATTTAAATTTTGCAATTGAAATTCTTAAATTGGAAATATATAAGATTATGTGATTCAATAAGAGCCCAAGGTTGTTTAAAGTTTTTATAGTATCACAATTCATAGGAAATAATCTTAGTGATGAAATTATTATTCTGCATAGAAGATCACAATTAGAATGTTGATCTGTGAATTTTCAATTATATGTTTAATAAATATATTGCTGGAAGGAGCTTTATAACACTTCAATCCAATTCAGCAAAACCAAAATGACTTATATTGAGCATCTGCCATGTTCAAGATACTACAGCAGGCATCAAAATATTAATATTAAAGACAGCTGGTAAGGAACTTATAATTCAGTAAAGTCGAGGAGAAAAATATCTGAGATGTGAGGTGATTTTTCCTCGTATATGTCAATAATTAATGGTTGAACATAAACAAGACCATAAGGCTCCTCATTTTTTAATTCAGTATTATTTCTACTACTTCATACTATCTCTCCATCCTGGCTATCTGGATATTTGGCTAGAAACATTTATTTAAAATAATGCTGTTGAATGTAAGCTTTTTGAGGACAAGGATTGTTTGATTCCTATCTTTATCCCCAGGATTTAATATAGTGTCAGTAACATAGTGATTAGTGTTTGTTGAGTTATGCCTAAGTATCTGAAGCATTAATGGCTCTTGGTATTAGTATTTTTGTAGAACAGAAGAGCTGGTCATATAATTGCATACTGAAGGATCTCTTGGTTTTTCTTTTCTAGACATTATTACAATTGTCTTTGTAGAAAAATAGTGGATATATTCTAAGAGATTTTTAGTTTGTTTTTTTCCCCTGATTTTGGTGAAGATCACTTTCATATTCCCATTATGTTATCTATCACACTTTCAAGAAAAGTCGAACACAACAGTTTGGCAATTGATAAGTCTACAAAAAGTCAGTTTGATTAGATTCCACACAGATAATCCCCAAATATGCATGCAAATCATATGACTTTCTTTTTGGTCATTTGACTCCCATTTTTACAATTTAATATTCCTTCTAAATTTTCCTCTTTTCTTCTGATTTTATTCCTTCTTTCAATTTATTTATGTGAGAAAGTCTCAATTATCTCATTATGAATTCATTCAAACGTGTCTTGTAGAATACCCATTTTATCATTCAACCCTGAAATCTTTTTCTGAAGTCCCTTTATTTTCTCCTGTGAAATGCTTTCAAAACCCTCTAGGGAACTGGCCTACAAAAGTTGAGGATGCTCACAGTGTTTAAATGAAAGGTGCTATATATCTACACAGCAGGATTATTGTTCCTTTTTCTTTTCCATTTTGGGTTGCCCTGACTGATCTGTTCTGCATTGTAAGTGCACTGGGCTTTTTTTCAATCTTATTTTTATTCATTTCTGGGCTTTCTTTTGTAGGGATATTAGGTAAGTGTTAAGTGAATGATCGGTGAGGGAATTATGAGAAAAATTTAGTCACAACACTTCCCTTTTCATACTTCTTCCATTTCCAGAATTTCTAGGGTCATTTGGCTAAAGGCACCTCTTTCTTGATTTGTCCTTCCCCCCACAAATATTAGTGCGAAATGTAGTTTTCCTCTGAGTTTTCTTTCTGCCCTGGACTTGCCTAACCCAATCAAAGCAAACTGCAAAATTAAATTAATTTAACTTGTTCATCTAGGCATTTAATGTAATATTTTGACAGATACGCATAAACTTCCCAAATTGGGCATAAGGGAATCCAGTTGAGGGATTCAGATTCATTTCTGTTGGTAGAAATGTGGAGATTTGTAATCCATCAACCCTTCTCCCTAATGCACCATTTAGATAGCTCAGGCTGCCGTCTGTTAGAATTAAGTAGAAAGACTTCAGCTTAAATAATATTAGGAGTGTAACAAAAATTAGCAAATACCAGACAGTTCCAAATAAAAGCTGGAACTAAATCAACATATACAAAAACATCACAAAAAAAGAAATGAAGATAAAGGTTGAGGATGGTATTGTCTTTAACTTGAGTTCTTGGATTTAACTTGCATTGTATGACAACTTGCAAAAAAAAGTAATGAAAATCTCCAGCAATGTAAATCATTGTAGTTGGAGATGGAATGTGAAGAGGAAAGATGAGAATCTAAGAACCTCCTAATATTTGTACTATAGAAATACTTTTCTCTATAACTTATGCTTTTGTGTATGATTAGGTTCATCATATTCTTTGAGGAATTCATTCACCCTAATATTTGGAAAATAATTATAATGCAAAGAGACAGAATCTAAAGGAAATCATCAGAAAAATGGGGAATCACATAACATATTTAGGATCACAATGTTCTAAGGCTGGGAGGAGTCTTCAAAATCTTGATCTATCTCCTTATTTTATAGAAAAAGAAACTAAGGCCAAAAGATGTAAAATGATCTATCTAGACTATACTATTTTGTGATGTAAAGTCAGGAATTGAACATAGATCATAGCAACACAGGATTAAAAATCCATGAGCAGAAACAAAACTCAGGGAACCATCTAGTGCACTTTAAGCAAGTTTAATGTATTTAAGGAAGTTTAATGTATTTGCTCAAGGATACAAAGATAGGAAACAATCTGACACAATACAGATTTAGGCCTTTTGCTTTTTAGCATTCTATGAAGAAAAAGTTCTCTCTCCCACTCTAGCCCGTTTCAAAGTCCAGCCTATGTTACATTAAGAGAACAATTCTATAGCATTTTAATGGTATTCTGAGTCCAAATCAGAACAAAAAAAATGCAGCTATTATAATGTAAAGGATTTGTGAGGTGGCATGAACATTCATTTTAAGATTTTCACAGCGGTGTGCTTGATTCCTGCTGAGCAAGCTAATGAAGCTCTTTATTTGATGAATTCAAACATGACTGTTTTCTTGATAGAAAAAAAAAATCTCTTGATGAATTTGCACCTTTGGGGACATTTAGGTTAAACACTGATGAAAATAAATTATAAACATTTCTGTAGTAATCTGAGCTTAAATATCTTCCTTGTTGACCTACCAAATGATCGATAAGATTCAATTCAATGATTTATACAAAGAAATAGTTACCAACAAATGAACATAGATTAAATTGCTCTTTTTGTGTATGTTTACTCACATTAAAAAAGCAATAAAAACCATATGAAATTTCAGAATCGCAAAAGACCTTAAAAATTTGCAATTTCCACCAACTTTCTTTTTTTCTTGAATTCCTTTTATTTCTCATGTCTTTCTTCTTTTTTTTATTTTATTTGCATAACATATGTGTGGGTAATTCTTCAACAATAACCCTTACATATCTTTCCGTTACAAATTATTCCCCCCAACTCCCCACCCCTCCCCTAGATGGCAGGATATCCACTACATGTTAATTATGTTAAAATATTGGCAAATCGAATATACGTATACATATTTCCAAACTTATCATTGTTGTTCAAGAAAAATCTTATCTACACAAACGATATATCAGATAAAGGAAACACAATGTAAGCAAACATCAAT